>PVIH01007811.1:0-96997 GCA_004025045.1 Sigmodon hispidus
TTGTGTGTGTGTGTGTGTGTGTGTGTGTTGGAGGGACATTCACATACCACACTAGACAAATGAAAGTCAGAAGACAACTCTCAGGAGTGGATTTGGGGATCTGAACTCAGATTGTCAGAACTTGGGGCAAGCATCTCTAATCACTGAGCCACCCCACTGCTGTCATGAAAGACAAATTTACAGTACAGGACTATCCTTTGGTAGATGTCATTTACCTGTGTTTCTGGGGGGGAGCCCTTATTTGCTTTGAGACAAGGTCTCACTATGTAGCCTAGGCTACCCTTGAATTTATGATTCTCCTGCCTCAGTCTCCTGAAAGATGGGGAAATTACAGACTATGCCACAATGCTTGACTTATCTCTGCTTTTTTTGACAGGGTCTTACTCTGTAGCCTAGGCTGGTCTGGAACTCACTATATACCCCAGGCTAGCCTCCAACTCACAGAAATCTTCTTGTCTGTCCTTTTCAAATGCTTGGATTACTGACAGGACCTACTATGCTCTGCTACCTCTTTATCATTTTATTATATATATTTTTATATATATTGCTATCTCTACCATCAGAATTGAGATAAAAAGCCCAGTATGATAATGTAGGTCTATAACTTCATCTACTCAGGAAGCTGAGGCAGAAAACCCACAAATTCAAGGCCAGCCTGGGCCACAGAATAAGTTTAATCCAGTTTAAAAAACTTAGCAAGAACTTGTCTAAAAAAAACCAAAGAGACAAAAAGTAAACCAGGGCTGAGGATGTAGCTCAGTGACAGATCACCAACTTAGTGTATACAAAGCTATGGGTTCAATCCCCAGGTCCCTCCCCAACACACACACACAACCAGGGAAGAGAAAAACATTTAAAATAAAGTTAGACTTGGTTAACACACACCTGTCATGTCTGCATCCTTAGTCAGTCTAACTACCTAGTAAAACTCTGTCTTAACAGAAAGGGGGTGGCGTTGTCTTTAAACACAGTGTGGTGGTACAAACATGCATCTGTAATCTGTCTGTATTTTGGAATGAAGGCAGGAGGCTCCAGAGTTCAAAGTCATCTTCAACTACATGTCGAGTTCCAGGCCAGCCTAGGCTAAAGACTATGTGTGTGTGATGGTGGTGGTAGGGCTGGGCGTGGTGGTGTACACCTCTAATCCCAGCATCTAGAATGCAAAGGCAAACAGATCTCTGTGTGTTTGAGGCCAGCCTGGTGTGATGGTACATGGTTAAGAACAGGCTTTAGAACATTATAGCATCTGAAGTGTTGCATGTGCCAATCATCCTGGTAGAAATATTCCCCACCGCCATCTCTAGCCACTAACATGACATTACCGAATGCTGAGACAAGAAAAACTGCACAGCAGTTTATCAAATTTCTGGAACAAGCAACTGGCTCTCAAAACTAGAGCCATGGAGAGTAAGCTGAGAGGCAAAGAAACTGAGGCATTTATCTTTCAATTTCAGCTCTTACCGTCACAGGGCTAATTCCAGGAATATAAAAATTCTACCTGCTGGCTTACCTCAGTCAAGGCAGTGACCAAAAAAACACCTCCAGGCTGAAGAAATAGGAAGCCATAAACATATAAGAGAGAGAGCTGTGTGTAAGTGCCTTCCAGGGCAGGCTGAGGACAGGATGATTCAACAACAGAATATACTTAGTGGGGTTATGTTGTTACATTATAAATAATTGTCCCGCCTACTAGCTTAATAAAAAAAGCTGATTGGCAGAGGACAGACAGGAAGTGTGGGTGAAGCTACCTGACTGGGAAAAACTCTAGGAACAGGAAGAGCAGAGCAGAGCAGCCACAGAGAAGCCAGAGAGACACCACGGAGACACCACAATGAGATGGCAGCAGATGCAGAGGAAAGAAATTCAAATGCTGCTCTAAGAAAAGGTACCAAGCCATATTATGGCTAAACAAGATAAGCATCATGGGTTAGTTTAAGACTAAAGAGTTAGCAAGTTATATACCTGGGCCCTAGGTGGACCATGGTAAAATTAATATAAGCCTTTGTGTGATTATTTGGCGCTAAGTAGCAATGGGGCTGCGAGTGCATCCAAATCTCAGGGCTAGGCCCAAAAGTCCAGGCCAGAAAACTCTTACAACATATACTTCCTGAAAACATGATTCCACCCCCAAAATGGTGCTGGGAACAGAACTCAAGGACTTTCACATGTTAGGCAAGTTATGTACCAGTGAGCTATGTTCTCAGCTCCAAAATCAAGAGACCAGAGTCTAAGAATGTTTGAACTAAGCCCTGCTAATGGGTAGCTCTGACCAGGCTGTGTTTCTGCAACTCCCAGGTTGTACAATTCTGAGCATCCCTCAGAGCTCTGAGTATAACTATTTCTCTCTAGCTAGTTCTAATTCCTTGGAGACTCTGCTACCTCTCTATTTGGGTGACTACAATAAGATACAATGAACCAGGTGGCTCGTAAACGACAGAGCCACTTCTCATAGTTAGTTCTACAGGCAAGAAGTTCAAGATCAAGGCACTGCTGCTGATAAGGGTTACTTCCTGATTCCTAAATAATCTTGAATCTCCCATTATAAGGCCACTAGTTCCAGTTTAAGGGCTTCTCCCTCATAACCTATAACTTCCCAAAAGTCCTACCCCCCTGCCATCATCACCTTTTGGGTTGATGTTTGTTTCAACTTGTGAGCCTTGAGGTACACAAATATTCAAACCATACAACCATCTTTGGGAAATACTTTTCAAACTTTAGTTTGCAGGGCCATCACTCAGAAATCCTCTATGATGCGATTGTGACTTGTTAGTCCCAAGGTGTAGCTTGTGATTCTACGGCTTTGATGAGCACCAAGTGATGTCTTCCTGTGGTCCCATCCACTCCCTGAAGCTATTTGCTGGAGAATGTTCCCCATGGAGCCTGGTGTGGTGATGAACACCTCTAATCCAGAATTTGGGAGGCAAGGGCAAAGAAATCTCAGTGAGTTCTAGGCCACTCTGGTCTACACAGCAAATTATAAGTTAGCCAGGGCAACAAAAAGGATCTCTGGTTTTCCTTTTACTGGACTGCAGTCCAGAATTTTATTTTTATTCATTCTCTACAGCTTTAGGTTGTCCTACTACCAACCCTTCATAATTATTAAGTCACTTTTAATTTCTGGGACAATATTTACACCAAAGGTGATTTATCAAACATCAAGACTGTATTCAACATCTTTGGTTTTAGTTTCCTTCCTTTAGGCATGTCAATTGTTGAGAGTCTTGTAGCCCAAGCTATTCTTTGACTTTCAATCCCCCTGTCTCAGCCTCCTGAGTGCTGGAGTCCTGGCAACTATACAGCTTTTACTAAGGACCTGTTAGTATCTGTTATGGTTTAATAATTTTCTGTTCAAGTCTCAACTCCCATACCTGTAAATGTGTCTTGATCTAGAGACAGGGTCTTTGTGGATGTAATCAAGTTAAGGTTAGACCATTAGGATGAATCACAGTTTAGTATGGCTGCAATCTTTATAAAACAGGAAAAAACAGACACACACTGGGGGACGACATCACAAGGACAGAACGTAAGGAGAATGCTGCCGATGGAGGTAGAGACCAGTGTGACACTTCTACAAATCAAAGAATGCCCCAAATTGCCAGCAGTACCTGCAGCTACACCACAGGCCTAGAGAAGTTGCTTGTAGAGCCCTCGGGGGCAAAACCTGCTGCTGATACCATGACTTGAACTCTTCAGCTTCTAGGGCGCTGTCAGACAGAACTCATTCCTTTAGTTTTAAACCACTGAGCATTCGGTTTTGCAAGTTGTCAGGCTACCCTAAGCTGATTGTCTTCCTGTTGATCACATGGCTAATTATATGACCAATCAGAAGCCAGAGCCTCTCTTTTGCATCAGTTAGACCTACTATGTTGAATGTTGTAGGCTGCAACCTGAAAAATGCCAGTGGTTGTGGTCAGAGGGTTGAAGATGTGTGTGTTGTGAAGAATAGAACTTTGCCCCATGTTGGGTTGAAATATCACAAAGAAAAGCAAAGTTTTTAGAGGTTGGATGTCAGCTACTAAAATAATATTGATTAATACTGCTTTATTCTAACAAAATATCATAACGTCTCTAAGTCAACTGTTCTTACAAAACTGTAGAAGAAAACTAGTTCCTGGTTAATAAACAGATACTATAAGGCATAAGCATAACAAAATTGTATTAAAAATCGTCAATCTAGATTGGGGCAGCAATCAGCAGCATAGAGGTTCTGTTTTGTTTTGTTGTCGTTTTAAAGCCCACATCAACACGCAGGCATATTGTATAAAGTATATTGTGTTTCCCTAATCAGATCGAAACAGCTGTAAAGTGAAAATCCTTTCTTAGGGGCTGTTTTTCCATGCTCGGAATTATTTTGTATTAAAGCTGAGGAAAACAGGCCTTGTGACATGCAGAGCCAAGTTATGAATCAGTGCATCTCATAAAAGAAAAGAAAAATCTGAATTTTAGCCAGCCCAGTAAATCCGTGGTCCCTTGGTCTAGGAAGTGTGGTGGCAGGGAAAAACTGAGCAACAGGCTTTTCAGGAAGAAGGGCCCTGATCTGTAGTGTTTCCTGGCTCCCCTCCCCCATGGATCCCAATTCAAGAAGGGTGAATTTGGGTCAGAGGACTGCTATCCAGCCAGCTCCTGAGCTACCTCCAACACAGTATTGCTCTGGAGTCTTTTATCGTTGTACTAACACCTGTAAATAAATATTAATTTCTGTTTTTCTTAGACCAGGAGCTTTATATGAGAATCCCTTCACACTCGGAATTTTTTGATTTTTACATTTGATGAGAGAGACAGATTCTATTTTGGTTTTTTAGATCAAAAAGAAAGCCAAAGAGAATGAGCAGGTCTTATAAAGTCAGACAGCCAGACAGCAGCAGCAGCAAAGTTTTTAGCTCACCGGCCTTCTTTCCTTTCAGGAATGCTGAGGCCATTTCAAGGGTGCTTGAGAGGATTTAAAAAGATCATGCCTGCAAAATGTCTCCTCTGCATCTGTTCTCTATTTGAAAGACAAAAGAGCCACACATGAAATCCTAGCACTTGGGAGGTGGAGGCAGGAGGATTACCAGGAGTTCTTAAACCCAGCTGGGTTACACAACAAGTTCAGACCAGCCTGGGCTACTGATGATCCTGTTTCAAAAAGCCAAAAATAAAACATTTTAAAACATAAAGAAATACAAATATTCTTATATAGAAAATGCTAATCTACCAAGAACAACAACAACAAAAAATAGTTCTTAACTGCTAATGATCGTGGTGCAAAATTCTTTTGTTACCTATTACATTTTATGAGGGACTGTCTCCATAAATAAAACACCTTTTCTTTCCGGCTTTAAGAATTTTTTTATGTGTGGGGCTGGAGAGATGGCTTCACAGTTAAGCATGTTTGCTGCTCTTTAAGAGGACCCAGATTTGATTCCCAGCACTCGCATGTTGGCTCACAACAGTTCATAACTCCAGTTCTGGGGAATCTAATTCTTTCATCTTGCTTCCACAGCCACCAGGCATTCACACGGTACACAGACATCCATGCAGGCAGGCAAAACACCCATATACATAAAACAAAACCCAATTCTTCATTAAAAGTTATTTATTTTTGGATGTGTTATTTTTGGATTTGTGCATATACATGTGTCCCTGGGTGCATGTAGAGGTTAGAGGATAACTTCTGGGTGTCAGCTCTCTTCTATGGGGGGAGGGGTTCTGGTAGTGCAGCCCAGGTCTTCAGGTGACAAGCTTTGCTTTATTGGCCAAGCCTTCTCATCTGCCCTGAAATACTTTCTCTATGACAAAGCACTGCGGCAATTGTTGACCACAAGTCTGTTTGCACCATAAAAGGAGCTTAGTCCTGATGTATGCAAATTATGTTTAAAAATAAATTGAAGCAGAAATAATAAAGTCATTGTCACTCACATGTGCTAGAGTGCAATCATGTTCTTTCTGGAGAGAGTTACGTGGAAAAGTGGTCCAGTCAAGGCTCTGAGCATTTAATAACCATGATGGGACACATATAGGGGCACAGTGGTATCTGCACATTTCTTGTGAGTAGGAGACAGGGAAGTGGAATGAAATGAACAAATTCATAACTAAACTGGAAGTACAGATATACTTCTAAGTCCAGTCTGTTGTAGGGTGCTCCCTGGGGCACTATGCAGAAAGGACTCTGCGGCTCCATTTGCAGAGTGTGCTGTGGGAATGAGGGCTCTGTATTCACCAGATCTTCCTGCTCTCGCTTCTCAGCATCATATTACATTCGGGACATAAAAATGGGAAGTTACTGGAAACAAGCAATGCACTAGCCTTCTGAAACCACAGAGCCACAGCATAGTTCAGAGTAGACGTGTCCTTTCTTTGCATACAGAGAACAGAAAAAAGAGAGGGTGGAAGACAGAGCCCTGGAATCTGGACTTGGCTGAGGCTTGGTGTGCTGGGAGTGGGAGGAAGCAGGATAAGTGCTCCTCCACCAGGGAAGGGGGAGAGTCTACCAACAGCCCTCCCACTTTGTATTTGACACAGTTAACTAGGTTGGCTCAAACTCACCCTAAACACAGCCAGGCCTTGAGCTTCTGATCTTCCTCCTAGCCTCCAATAGCTGTACCCCCAGCACTTTTAATTTTCTTTAAAGTTTAAAACAATATTTGAATTTTGTTGATGTCATATTTTTATATATAGTCACATGAATTGATTATGTGGTACCACTGATAAATCCTAAGAGGTTTGGGTAATTCTACTGTCTGTAGTCTTCAGACCAGGACTTAATTTGCTGTATAGCAGGAAAATGCAACAAGGAGCATATCAGCAATGCTCACATAGTCTAAATATGAGGCTCCCTTTAACTCATCAATGCAAGAACAATCAGGAATTTGTTTCATTAGCTTAGAATACAAACTTGAAGGCCTAGCTGGGTCAAGAAGGAATTACAAAATATATGATTCAAATAGTCAGCAAGTTCACACAGCATAGTGGAGGCCTATATTAAGTGGAGCCATACATTTACACACATACACACACACACACAAAATTAAATGCAAAAATCATATCAGCTCCAGTGTGGTGGGATATATCTTTAATTCTCAGCACTCAGGAGGTGGAGGCAGTTAGATCTCTTTGAATTCAAGACTAGCCTAGTCTACAAAGTATGAGTACCAGGAGAGCCAGGGCTATCTATGTAAAGAGACCTCTCTCTCTCTCTCTCTCCACACACACACACACACACACACACACACACACACACACACACACTCTAGGTCTCCTATAACCTGGATTGGTCTTGAACACCCTTGTAGCTAAGAATGGCCTTGAATTTCTGATCCTATTGCTACTGCCCCTCAGGTGCAGGGATTGCAGGTGTGTACCACCATATCTGACCAAATCCTGGGAATGAACTGGGTGTGATGGAGCAAGTCTTTAATCCAAGGACTCAGAGGGTAGAGGAAAGTAAATCACCTTGAGTTCCAGTCCAGTCTGTTCTACATAATAAGTCCCAGGCTAAGCGAGGCTTTATAATGAGATCCGGTTGGTTTCAAAGAAAGGAAGGAGGGAAAAGGAAAAAGGAAGAGAAGAGGGAGGGAGGGAAACAGTAGATCCAGTCACCATTATTTTATCATTCATAATAAGATAATGACAGCTAGAACTAACACACTTACTTAGCAGTCTCCTGACCTTTTATCTGTCCTCTGTACGTGCATTTATGGCTGCTGTGTGCCAGGCCTGATGCTGGGGTGTGATGATTCGTGTCCCAGCTCCTTCCCTGGTAGCCTGATTCTCAGCGGGCCCAGCTGCAGATACGGCAGATAAGCACCTTGTGCTGACAGTTCTGGCTCTCATTTTGTTTTATAGGTAAAATGATAAAGGAGGGGTGAGAATCTGCAAGTCAGGAGTAGACAGAGAGCAGAAACATGGCCTTTAATCTTCTCATCAAAAACATGCACATAATTAATGCACCACATTTGCCAAGAAACCCTGCCTCCCTGGGTCCAGTCCCAGCTCAATTTGGCTGGCTGCCAGGCTGCAGTTGGCAACTGGGCATTTAACCCCAGTGCACGGTAACAACCCTCTTAAGAGTTCTTCTGTTCACAGGCAGAATATATTCTGAAAACAGTACCCTACCTTGAGGAAACTTACCACTATTTCCATAAAATGAAATGATAATTAGTCATTTGTTGAATCATTTAAAATGTGTCCCCTGGCTGCTGGTGGTGCCACAAGTCTGTTATCTCAGCAATTGGGAGGCAGAGGCAGGCAGATCTTTGTGAGTTGAAGGCCAGCCTAGTCTACAAAATGAGTTCAAGGACAGCCAGAGTTGTTTCACAGAGAAACCCTGTCTTGGAAAACCAAAAGGAAAGAAGGAAGGAAGAAAAAGTTCCGTCCCCCACCCCCCCATGCTGAAGATCAAAGCCAGGCCCTGGGCATGTTAAGCACACACTTTACTTACTATTGAACTGTAGGGAATTTTTTTTTCCCTGAGATAAGATCTATCACCTGAATTGGCCTTGAAGGCCTGTGTAGCCAAATATGGCCTTGAATTCCTGATCCTGTCAGCTGCTTCTCAGCTGCTTGGCTTACAGGAGTGTACCACCATATCTGACCAAATCTGCCGAATGACACTTGGCCTTGCACCAGCCTGATAATCTTAGTTTGATCTCCAATATTCTTTCTTTCTTCTTTTTTTGTTAGAGAAAGCAAGATGGGTGGTTGGCATTTGTGATCCTGGTATTACTAGAGGAGATGGAAGGAGAAATAAAAATGGCACAGAAGCTTGTGGTCAGCTAGCCTGGAGTACAGTTTAGCAGCAGCATGAACTGAACGCACTTGCTATGGTATATGTGCACTCATACACACAGATCACACATATATACAAGCTAAGGAAAGTGTTCTCAGCTGAGCAATTACAAAGCTAAAATATCAATAAGCTCTGATAATTGTTGTGATATTCTATTCCCTGTAGTTTCAAACATGCAACTGTTTTGTTTGGGTTAATTATTTGTGGTACTGAAAGTTGACCCTATGTGCTAGGAAGGCATTCTACCACAGACCTGTGTCTCCTGAAGTCTTTGTAGACAAGATCTGACTGTGTTGTTGAAGCTGGTCCTGAACTTACAGAGATCCTCCCACATCTGCCTCCTAAGTGCTGGGACTAATAGCGTGGGCCACCTCTGTCTGGTTCTACAGGATCTCTCACTGTCTGCCTATGCCTCCTTAAATATTTTCTTCCTCCAGTTCTTCACTTCTGGTTTAATTCTGCATCATAATTCTAGAGTTAAGATTACAGGTGTGAGCTGTTACTATTTGGTAGTTAGGCTTTGAACTCACAGAAACACAGAAAGATCTCTGTCTCTGGAGTTATGGGATTAAAGGTGTAAGTTACCACTCTCTGACCCTCCTGGCTTGACTGTGGGTAGATCTGTTCTCTGATATTCCAGACTGATTTTATTAAATTAAAATATATCACCACAGAAGCCAAACTAGGAGAATTCTGGAAAGAGGAAAGACAGAGAAGCAGTTGCCAGTCAGACATAGAGGAAGCAAGATGAGAATGCTGTACTGAGAAAAGGTACCAAGCCACATGACTAAAAATAGATAAGAATTATGGGTTAATTTAACTGTAAAAGCTAGTTAGTAATATGCTTGAACTACTGGCTCAGCATTTACTATAATATTAAGCCTCTGAGTCAATTGTCTGGGAAGTGGCTGCTGGGTCTTAGGGGAGCTGTAGACGGGCAGAAACTTCTGACTACACTGCAGTGCTGGGATTAAATGCGTGTGTCACTATGCCCAGCTCAAGGTCAAATCTTTATGTAAAAATAAACAGATCTGTATATGTCTTTAATAAGTAATAAAACTGAATGTATACCAAAGAATTACTTTAAAATAAATTATTTTATGTTTTATTACCAATATATGTTTGATTTATATACCTACTTTACTTTTTATTTTATTTTGTGGTTCTTCAAGACAAGGTTTCTCTCTGTATCCCTGACTGTCCTGAAACTTTCTCTGTAAACCAGGCTGGTCTGGAATTCACAGAACCGCCTGCCTCTGCCTCTGCCTTCAGAGTGCTAGGATTAAAGGTCTGTGCTATGACTGTCTGCCAAACAAATATATATATATATACACATATAAGGAAGAGTTTATTTTGGCTCTCAGTCTGAGGGGATTTAGCCTTTATAGAAGCAAGTCATGGGCAGGTGGCTCCATGGTGGTGGGAATATGTGGCTGGGCTCCTCACCTCCCTGCACATTGGCAGAACCTGTTGACCTATTTTATACTCCAGATCTTGTAAAACTCTCAAGTAAAAAGAGATTATAACCATAAGAAGTTCAAGAAGCCTTGACCTACAAGATGCATTCCACAGTGCAGGCTATGATTTAGGACTCCTTTAGAGTAGCAGGGCCACCACAAGGTTCATAAACCACATAACTGATAACATGGCCAATGATAAATATGCTGATAATAGAACTATAATGGAATGTAGGACAAAAGATAAGAATCAGGTTTTATCTAAGCCATAATACTTCTAGGAAAAAAATGCACACAAAACAAAGCTAATAATTGATATAACTGCCAAAGGAGAAACACACACACACACCTGAAAAATCAGTTTTTGTGACAAAAATACAGACTTGCAATATTAAACTCAGTAAGATAGTGGCCACAAAAGACCCCTAGTGATGGTAGGAGTAATAACTGGTGGCTTGTTTAAAACTAGTGTCAACATTATTTTCATGTTAAAATGCATATGAAAAACTGAATCAAATAAAACTAATTTCAGTAAACCGCAACTGGAACAGTTTAGCAACAAACAGCCTAACGCCAACTGTAGGAAATTAATTAAAAAATGGGTTCCCTAGAATTCTGTGTCAAAATTCACTAGTGGCAATACACCTTTTACTGAAGATTTATATTCCTAATGTCACAGATGGTGATGGGCAGAACACAAATCTAGGCCTTGTTCCTAAATTAAGAATTTTTTTCATAAACACATTTAAAAATGAACATACAAAATGAGATTGTGTGCTGATTCCAGATAACTGAGAAGACATTTCATTATTTAATCAAATAAAATGGCAAATGTTAACTATTTTTGTAAAACTTAAAGTACTCAGTGCCCTTTTGGTAATAATAAAGTTACTCCTCAAATCGATCTCATTAGGGATGTGTTTGAGGAATTACAGTGTCCCTCACATGGGAGGGAGAGCAGGAGGAGGAAACACTCCCAGCTCTTGTTTTAGGATCTATGGTCACAGGGCTAGTACTGGGATCGGCATGCTGCTCTCACAGACATTTCCAGGACTCCCTTCTTGACCTGTGTGGATGCAGCTTTCTTTGCAAGTCATTTCTTGTTACTGTCCAGTTATCTTGCAGAAATGCCTATTTCTGACCTTAAGCCCAGTCTTCAAATGGGAATGCAGTTATCCCTCAGAGTCTGTAGGGTTTGTTGCCAGATTCAACTAGGAAGCCCAAATGCTGAGGTTCCTTATAAGATCAATAAAATATCTTTGTCTAATTAATGTATATCCCTTTATTTTAAAAAATGTTACTTTAGGTTTATTTGTGTGTGTGTGGTGTATTGATATGTTATATGTTTAATAAAAACTGTCTGGAATATCAGAGAAGAGATCTACCACAGTCAATCCAGGAGGATCAGAGAGTGGTAACTAATCCCAGCATGGGGAGAGACTAAGAGCGGTGACCTAGGCCTTTAATTCCAGCAGATCTGAGTTTGAAGCCAGCTTGGTTTATAGAGGTAGTTTCAGGCTCCCTTTAATCTCATAACTCCAGAGACAGAGATTTTTCCTGTTTCTGTGAGTTCAAGGCTAACTACCAAATTGTGGTAGCCCATGCCTTTAATCTTAACCTGGATGTGAAACAACTGGGCGAAGAAGGTATTTAAGGCAGGCATAGGAAGACAGATGGAGCATTAGAAGCGACCAGGAGAAAGGCTGAGGAAGCTGGAAGACAGCTGGGTGAGATTTGACTGTTATGTTTCCTCTCTTTGATATTTTAGCCTTTTCCTAATATCTGGCTCTGAGTTTCTTTTAATATAACCAGAATTCATGCAACATGTGTGTGTTGTATGTGTGGAGGTGTATGTGTGTACTGGCATCCTTGGAAGACAGAACAGGGCATTGAAGTCCCTGAACTGGAGTTATGGAAGGTTGTGAGCTGCCATGTAGTTGTTGGGAACAAAAGACCAAGAGCTGTTAATAACTGAGCTGTCTCTCAGGCCTGGCATACTCCTTTATTCTTAAACTATCTCTTACTTTCTTATTATACCTAATACAACGGAAATGCTTTTAAAGTGTTTGCTATACTATATTAGAAATAAAGGCTATGTTTAGTACAAATGCATGTTTTCTATTTCTCATCTGTGATTGTTTGAATCTGCCAATGTGGACTTCAAGGAGATGCTAGGCCAACTGTTTTTGTTACTGTTTTGAGACAAGGTCTTGTTCTATAGTTCTAGCTGATTTGGTATCCACTATGCAGCCAAGGCTAGTCTCCATCTCATAGCAATCTTGACTAACTTCCAGAATTCTGGAATTACAGACCTGCATCACACATATTACAAGAGGATTTAGGGAGGGGCATGGGTTAGGCCTGCCATCTTCAGCCTTGAATATTCCACAGTGCTCACTTGACTAAATGATGATTACAGAAGACTAGAGATCTACTCTATAAATATTTAAAGGAAGTAGACTCTGAAAAACTTCATCACTAAAGTATGACTAACAACAGAAAAATTAGGTCAATGTCAAACAATTAGCAGATGTACAGCTCTGGACCTTCAGTTGCTCCTTCAAAGGAAAAGGTGGTTGTTTGATGTTTACTATCTCAATTGAAGTGAAACCTGGCTACATAATATTACTTTGGAAATTACCTAGTGGTTGATTTGGGGATGAAGGAAAATGGGAAGGGGGATAGTTTTAGAAAACAAAGAACAACTCTGTAGAGGGAGGGTCTCGGTTTATTTACTGTTTGTGACAGCAGGTTTATAGTATCCAGAAGATGTTGGGTCTCTCCCACCCTGTTGATTCCAGGGGTTGAACTCAAGTCATCAAGCTTGGTGGTCAGTGCCCTTGTTTCAGCCTCAACGATTTTTGTTTGTTTGTTTGTTTTGTTTTGTTTGGCAAGAAGGAGTGTGTCTGTATAACAGCCCTGGATGTCCGAGAATTCACTTTGTGTTCTAGGCTTGTCTCAACTCACAGTGGTCCACCTCTGCTCCCGAGTGCTGAGATTAAAGGCATGTGGTACCACTGCCCCCACAGCTTTAAAGATCTAAGTATGATTGTTTTGTAAAGAAAGCAAGCTACCAGAAAACAACAGATTCCCTCATCTTTCTTTTTGAGATGGGGGGGGGGCTTCCTTTGTCGCCCAGGTTGGCCTCGAACTGGCAATCTTCCTGCCCTGATCAACCTCCCAGATGCTGGGATTACAGATGCAATCCTCGGGATCAGATATCCTCAGATGAGCCAGACTAGGCTGGCCGTGGACCCGCCCACCTCAGGTCTCTGGGCCCGCCTACTAGGAACGCACAGCCCGCCCCTCGGCACGCGACCGCCGATTGGCCAAACCAGGACAGGGCGTGACGTCAGGCTCCGCCCCGCCGCCCTTCGACCCCGCCCCGCGGGGTGGGCTGGCAGTTTAGTCTAGGGCAGCTGAAACCGGTTTAAGAGGAGGCTGGAGCTGGGTTCCGAGCTGCCACGGGCCACCTAAGGGAGCGCTGGCGAGGCGCGGACGCCGGGCTCAGTCGGCGGCGGCCCAGGCTCTCGGCGCGGAGCGGAGCGGCAGGTGAGGGGGGGCCGGCCGGCGGGCTGCGGTGCGGGCGGGCGGGCGCTCACGCGGCAGTGCGGGCGGCCTGGCGTCCCGGAGCCGTGCTGCGGCCGGAGCCCCGGCTGTCCCTCGCTGCCGCGTCCCTCCGAGCAGCGTGACCCAGGACCGCCACGGAAACCCCGGGCGGAGAATTAGGGAACAAAGAAACGGCAGTGCTGGAGCCGAAGCCCCCCGGAGCCTCCCTCCCTCCTTCCCTCCCTCGGCTCCACCTCAGCCACCTCGCGCCGGCACGGGTGACTCGCGCCGTTTTGACAGCTGCTTGTTTTCCCAAATTGCCTAAAATTAGTGCTCACAAAAGAAACTCGGAGTGACAGGACAGGAGGGCGGGTAGAGCCCGGGGCTGCTGTGGAACTCAGTCCTCGGTACCCTCGGCGGTCCTCTTCTCGGCGTAGCCGGTTTGGGGATCAGCCGGGCCAGCCTGAAGCGGAGGGAGTTTGCCGGCTTCTAGGGAGTCTCTGAGTGATGTGGTCTGATGTCCCCTGTCACCCTGCTCCTGCCCACTTGCTCTACCCTTCAAGCTGATGCTTGTTACATTTCTAACACTTACATAACAAAGAAAAAAAATACAAGTTACTAGTCTTTTCCCTCATTGCCCAATGTTCTAGAAACAGCCAGCACAAAATAAAATAGGTAAATCGCATGCAATGGCTTAAGTGCTAGAGGAAATCAGTCTGAAATCTGCAAAGAAAGATGCAGGAAATTTGGATCCAGAATTCATGAACACGAAAGCGAACTGAGTAATAGAATATTTGGTGTGTACAAAAAGTTGGTGAGTGAATAAACTATTTTTATATAATAAGTGTATGATTAAATATATATGAAAGTAATATCAACATAAAATGAAATTGAAAACATTTGGGAAAAGCCTACTGCATCTCTAAAGTCTAAAGCTGGTGAAAATGTTAATTTGGCTTAATGAAATCTCATTAGAGCTTGCTTAATGAAAAACCCAATTTTGCTTAAAATATTGGCTTAAAGTATATGAAGGTCCGAGAAGTGAGACCATCCCATCTGGCACCACCATGAGCAGAAATCAATATGGGCACTTAGCCTGTTTCTAGATTAGGATATTCTGAGGATCAAAGCTGTTGGAATCTCGGGAAGAGTGTGGAGAATTAAAAACAGCTTTTTTTTTTTTTTTTTTTTTTTCCTTTGAAAAGTTTTTAAAGGAAAACAGAGATGTTCTTTTGGCCAGAAATACACTGTTAGCTAAAGATACCCACCTTTAGTTAAGCTATAAACTAAATGTTCCTGTATCCTTGGTTAGCTTGAATCTCCAGTTTATTTCCCAAGTTGGTAAACTGGTTAGGTCCACTGTTGAACATTTAACAAAAAGTAAACTTTATTTTGCCAGGTAGGGCAAACTGAAAAGTTTAATGTGAACAAGTTACAGTGGCATTTAAAAACTTGTCTAGTCTTATAACAAAGTTAAACTGCACCAGGCTTGGTGGCACACACCTTAATCCAGACACTTAAGAGGTGGAGGTAGGCAGGTCTCTGAATTCAAGGCCAGCCAGGGCCTAGATGAGATCCTGCCTCAAAAATAAGTAAGCAAGTTAAATTAACTGCTCAAAATTCAGCTGAAAGTGCTTTGTAGCATTTTTCTCTAGACAGTACAAATTGGGAAAAGAAATTAACAAAGTCTAAAGAACAAAAACCTCTTCAGAAGTGTAGTGTGCAGTAAAGTGATAGTCAAGCTGGTTATCTGATCAGCTAATTTTGAAAAGTAGCTAGAGCTAGCATTTTCTCTTTTCTTTTTTTCTTTTACTATTTTGTGTGTATCTGAAAGACCTCCATCCAAGTTGGAATATTTTTGTTTGGATAGCAGAAATAAAGATAGATGTGTAAGTTTGAGATTCTTAGTGGAAAGGTACATTTTAAAACTATCAGGTACTTTTAAAAATGGCCACTTGTTTTGGAGGCAGTTGGGTGCCAAAGCTATATGCTTCAGTCCTGCACCAAAATTTTGTCCTCTGCTTATCATCAAGTAAGCTGCCATTGATGCAGCTTCCCTGGTGGCAGTTGAGCTAGATTGCTGGCTTTTGACAATTCAAGTGGACTATGACACTTGTCTCCTAGGGTCGATCTGTGCTCCCTTCCCCATCCATGTGTGGCTTTGTGTGGTGCACTCACTGCAGCTGTTCACTGGGGAGTTGCTATAGCTATTTCACTCACAACTGAAAGCTTGGTTGCTTCTCCTTTTATTAAATATACAGACTGTTTCTGGTTGTCCTAATGTAGGAAATGTCTAGAGCTAACTTTGTACCTGATGAGAATAATTAAATGTGGCATACCTTACATTGACTGACTTGGTCATTGCCATTTGATAGTTAGCTGAATACCAACTCTTCTGTATGAGATTACCCTTAATTTAGATTGTAAACACTGGATAAAAGTTCAGTTTAAGACTGACAAGCTGGTTAGACTCTCAGCAGAAAGGGATGATTGCTGGAAAGCCCAGGTCTGAGGGCCTAAATTGGATTTCTAGGATATTCGTGACTAGAGAACCAACTTCTTCTGCAGTTGTCCTTTGATGACCCTCATGGGTATATTTTGGTCCTCCCTTCCTCTCTTTCTCTCACATACAAATAAATTGAGGCTGCTGAGTTATGGGTTTAGGCTGTTCCTTAAGTTTAATTCAGTATTCTGGGCTGTGGTGGTACACGCCTTTAGTTCCAGCACTGGAGAGGCAAAAGAGCAGATAGGCAGATCTGTGAGTTGGAGGTTAGCCTGGTCTACAGAGTGAGTTCCAGGACAGTCAAGGCTACTCAGAGAAGCTCTGTCTGGAAAACAAAACCAGACAAACACCCCCCCCCAAGTAACTTTTAAGCTTTTTTGTTGTTAGATTTAGGGCTTTCTTGGTAGAATTTGGATCTGCTAAATGGAAGATTGTAGTGTTTCAGTGAACATTTTACTTAGCTTGTATGTTCAAGATTATACTCAGGTTTTTGTCAGCTAGCCTAAAAACAAACAAACAAACAAACAAAAAAACTATTGGAGTGTTTAGGTAGCAGGCCAATTTAGAACTGTTTTTATGTGGATGTTCTTTAACAGTTCTAGCACAGGATGCATTTGTATGAGTAGATCTTGTTTCCTCTTAGACACAGAAAATCAAATAGTGTTTATTTTGCTTACAGACAAGTTTTCTCCTCTGTAGTCTTGGAGTTTTTACCAAAAACAGAGTTGCCAAATATAGGACTCTGTCCAGCTACAACATGATACTACATTATTAATCTTGTTTTACTTATATGTGTAAAAAATATATATATTTATAAAATAACTTTCAGCATTACATTTTCTAATTGGTATAAATGTGACAATGCATCCATAGTGTGTAGCTAATATTAATTTTGGATTCTTGATTACTTACCAACCCTTCTCTGGGTATTATAGATCAGGTTTTTGGGCCTTAGATCTATTGCTGTTTTGAATTGGACATTTGTGGAAGACTGTTCAGTCACTATTAACCTCTTCCCACTAGATTCAAGAAGTACTCTATTCATAAATAAAGTGAAATTTATCTGGCAAATTAAGGGACATGATCCTGAATAAAGATACGATTGAAATTCTTTTAGAGACCTAGATCATTTCTGCACAAAAGTCCACTTTTTGGATAGTTGGATAGTTACTTGAATTGTTATGTAAAATTATCACCGAAGAACGTGTTTGTTTGCACTTAGTAACTATCTTGAGATGTATGTGTCTGTGTATATGTTTATATTTAAAAAGTAATTTCCTTCCTTCCCTTGGTTATTTAGGCTATGGTAAACATACTTGGCTAAGTCTGGAGGCAGGAAGGAAAATTAGAGTGAAAATGTGAATAAAAAGGCAAAGAATCAGTTTTAGAATTATAAATTTCTATAATAAAATCTGTGAAGTGAGGAAGAAGTTCTCTTTAGTTAAGACATAGTTCTGAGAAGAGATTTAGAAGTCAGTATGGAGAGGTGTGATTTTGAATGATGTTGACTGCTGTAGCCACATGAATATTATCAGATCAAATTTTTTGGTGATAGATTATAGTTGAGACTAAATTTAAAGAATCTGAGTATGTTGGTTCTTGAGGAAGGATTTGTGTGGGTAGCGAGTTAACATTGTATATTAGAAACAGATTCATAAGCTTTTTACCAGACATAGCTAGTTTCTGTAGGTTGAGCTGAAGGACTTCAGTTGCTTTTTTGTTACAAAAATAGAAGTCTCTAGTTGAGCCTTTTCTGTCAATAGGGGTTTATTTCCTTCTACCCTAATGTGGGGCTGGTTAGGAAAGATAGGTTGACTTAGCACAGCTGCTTATCTAAAGAGAAAATATGTGGGGAGAGAATCTTGCCTCTCAAAAAAATAAAACGTTGACACATTTGTTTTGCAATGTTTCTGGTCCACACATTCCTGGGCTGTAGAAAGTAAGTGCGATCAGTTTGTATATAAGGACCCAGAAATGACTGAATGTCTTGCTTGTAGCCTTTTCTTTAACCTTTTTCTTATCAAAGTTGTTTATTTTTTTAATGATGAAGGAAGGCATAAAATAAAGTTGGGATAAAAGGTAGAGAGCACTAGGAGTTGGAATGGTAAGTGGGCATGATCAAATTGTACAAACGTTTTCAAAGAAAATTATTTTAAGTCTTAAAAATTATCACAGAATTGCAAAATCATTAAAGATTCCCCTATCTCTGCTTCCCGAGAGAGCTGGAATTATAGGTCTGAACACTTTTTTTTTTTTGAGACAGGGTTTCTCAGCATTGCGCTAGCTGCCCTGGAACCCCTAATAGACAAGGCCTTGAACTCTGTAGACCAAGTCTACTTCAGCCTTCTGAATCCTGAACTTAAAGGCATTTGCCACCACTGTTCAGCAAATAAATATTTTTTAAATGACATTTATTTAAGTGTATGTATGTGGAGAGCACAGGTCAGAGGACAACTTTCAGGAATCATTTTTCTTCCACTTTACTTGGGTCTTGGGGATCACACTCAGGTCGTTAGGATCAGGTTTGGTGTAAACACTTTTACCCTCCAAGCTACCTCATTGACCCCTTTCTTTGTTAAGACAGGCACTCATGTATTACAGGTTGTCTTCCAACTCACTGAGGCATGGATAACTTTGAATTTCTGATCTCCTAATGCTGTAATGCTAGGTTTATGTTTATGTGTTGCTAGGGACTCAGCCCAGGGCATTATGTGCTGGGTCAACTGAACAACACCTAACCCCATTGTGTACTGAGCGTAAAATACTGTTGTTATATATATATATATATATATATATATATATATATATATATATATATATACACAATTAGTGACTATTTTTCTTTTCTTTCCTAGCAGAAATTTTAAAATCTGTCAGAATGACACCTTCCCAAGTCACCTTTGAAATAAGAGGAACTGTTTTCCCAGGTAAAGCTTTACTCTAGAATACTTTTTAAAATTGAGTGGACATTTTTCTTTTCTAGATTCTTAAAAATTAATCATTTAAGAAGTCTAACTTTATCTGTATGAGTCTTTTGCTTGCATGTATGTCTGTGCACCATGAGCATTTACTTTCTAGAGAGGCCAGAAGAATGTGTCAGATTCCTGGATCCTCTGGGACTGTTGTGAACCAACATGTGGGTGCCTGGAGTTTTACTGGGGCTTGTGAAGAACAGCCAGTGCTCTCAACCTGAGCCATTTCTCCAGCCCCTTCTCTCTGCTTTATTGAAGCAGAGATCATATCTTCCCCAGGAGTGTACTTCTTGGGATTCTCAGCATTATCCATCAGTGTACCTTCTCAGGTGATACCTGTACTCTTCTTGGAATCTACATAAAAGAGTCCAGCAGTGTGCCAATTTGGTGCTGTCCTGTGTTTCCTTCCCCTTTTTATAATTGCCAAAAAGACCTCGGTTTTTTAATGTTACCCTGACTACCTCTTTTTTAAAGACAGGGCCTGCCTGGCCTTGAATTCAGAGATCCTACCTCTGCCTGCTGGGATTAAAAGTGTGTGCCATCCCACCTGGTCAGTGCCACTTTTTTTCCCCACAAATGCACACACAGGTGTCTTTAAAATGTTACTTATTTACATTTTATGTATGAGTGTTCTGCATTATCTGCAAGCCAGAAGAGGGCATCAGATCTTATAGGTGGTTTCCCTGTGGCTGCTGGTAATAAAACTCATAAACTCTGAAAAAGTAGCCAGTTCTCTTAACTACTGAGCCTTCTCTCTAGGCCCCTCACATATTTTAAATTCTGCTACTTGTGGATTTTCTTTATTTCATTTTTCTGTTGTCTAACAAAGTACAGAGAAGTAATTTGTTGTAAGATATCTTACCAAAACACTACCACACCTGGGTTTGGATCTTGTTGTTTTCTGTGCTCTGCTTATATCAAAGGCTGCCTTTCAGTTTCTCAAGTCTGCTGCTCGCCATCCCCCATTTCCCTTTTGAGAGTTTTTTCAAATTCTGTTTTCCTCTGCTTGGATCTGTGACCCTTAACTCTCACCTTAATAAAGGTGAGGGCCTCTGAGAAGTTTCTTCATGTTCTGGCACTTAATTTGTAACATCTTCCAGAAATTTTTAGAATTACTTGAGTATTTACTCTGTAGACAAATGGTAAGTTGTATGAAAACATGATCTTGTCTTGATGATGAGTTCCTGAACCGAGTACTGAGAGCTTTGTACAGATGAGGAGCATAGTAAATTTGTTCAAAGAATAAATGATTGACTCATTCAATAGAGCTAACATTGTGTGCTTATGCATTTAAGGTTATGTTCTCAGCCAGAAAACCTGGTACAGCTTTACTCTGGACAAGGATTCTTCATATTGCAGATTTCACTGGCCATTGCTCACCTCTGGACCTATATGTAGCCTCCTAGAGAGACTACAGACTAAATTGTACTCTTTTGAAGCAGGTCTTGTGCATTTCAGGCTTGCCTTTCCATTTCCCAGTTGGTGGGGTTACAGGTTTTAAGGATCACGATTAGAGCTCTCACACTTCTGTAGCCCCTGAGCTACATGTACTCTTCAAGGGAGTTGTAAGCAGACAGTCTAAGTTAAAAGAAACTGACCACATCACACAGATGAACTAACCAGAGTTAGCTTCAAAGTAACTACTACCTTTGCAAATGGGCAGCAGGCACTCGGTTTTAAAGAGTAAAGGGGAGATGGTTGATACAGGTGAGCAGAGACCAGTGGATCTCTCTAAGTTCAAGGATAGCCAGAGCTACATAGTAAGACCCTGTCTCTAAAAAACAATATAAGAAAACTCTCTTTGTTTTTTTATTTCTTGAAATTGGAAGCTTCGACAAAGGGACTGTGCCTCAATCTCTTTGCTCTTGTGTGCCTGTTATTTGCTTCTTAGGTAGTTGAACGAATGAAGAACAGGCTTCTTCCTGTGCCTGTTTCTTTTTGCTGCTTCTGGTTCTGGAAAGATGAGTCAAATTAAACTTAAGAGATGATAGAATAGCCAGTGGGTCAAAAGCCCTGCCTGAGGCTCCTTTTTCTTCACTCAAGGAGACTCTAAAGACAATTGATGCTGACTGCTTTCTTCTTGCTTCCTAAAGTTGCAAAGTTTTCTGTTTGGAAAAAGCCTGATGGCTCTGATTTCTTTAGGAGAGGTTTTTGCAGTATGTGGGAGCTGTGATGCCCTGGGAAACTGGAACCCTCAAAATGCTGTGGCTCTTCTTCCAGAGAATGAGACAGGAGAAAGGTGAGTGTAGAAATTCATATTATAAACCTAGGGACTACTAAGATGTTCTATATATGATTTTTCTTTTAGTTTAATTTTTATGAAAGTTGTGGCATACACAATTTTAAAGAGGAAAATCACTTTACAAAGTTTGTGGAAAAAGAGGTTTCTTAACTTCCACTTAAAACTCTAGACATCTTTTGACTCTTACCGTCCTCACACCCTCTTTATTACATTTTTTATTGTATGTGTATTTTTGCCCACTACAGTGTGTGTGTCAGGACAGGTTGCACGAGTCAGCGCTCTCCTGTTTGGTGCTGGGGATAGAGCTCAGATAAGCAGGCTTGGCAGCAAGCATCTTTACTCACTGAGCCATCCCAAAGAACCCATTTCCTGAGCACCCCCCCCCCCCCCCGGAATGTAACCTAAGGCTTTGTGCAGTGAGCAAGGCTATACCACTGAGTTACATACACAGCCATTTCCTTTTGTTTTTTATTTTGAGGTATCTTACCCAGGGCTTATCTGAGCCATGAACTTGAGACGAAACTCAGCTTCCTTAGTTGTCCAGACAGGCCTATGCCACTGAACCAGCTTTACCAACCACCATGTTTCTAAGTAACAGACTTTTTTCTCATTTAAAATAAAATCAAAGTGTTATTTCTAGGTTTCTCAGTCCATTGTTTGTTGCTCACTTTTTCTCGCTCTTTCTGTCTGTGTGTGTATTCTTGGGATCAAATACAGGCTCTCATACATGCTAAACATGGATACTGCTATTGAACTGTTACATTACTATTTTGAGGCTGCTCTTAAACTTGAGGCCTTCCTGCTTTAGCCTTCTGAGTGCTGTGGTTCCAGGCATACACATCTGGTATATGAAGTTATTTTTGTTTTGGGAGGGAAGTACTGGGGATTGAATTTAGGGGCTTTGTACATGTTAAAGGAACGTTCCACTACTGAGCTCTTTATTTGTCCTGTTTTTCACTCTTGTTTTCTTTTTAAATTTGTTTATGTTCTTTGTATTTATGTATATATATATGTGTATGAGTTAACCCATACCATGACATATGTACATACTTTTGGGAATAAGTTCTCCTACCTTGTTGGTCTTGGGGATCAAACTCAGCTTATCTTGCTTGGAAGCAAATGTCTTTAGCCTTTTGGTTTGTTTGTCTTTGGGGTGTTTCTCTATGTAGCCCTGACTGTCTTGAAACTTACTCTGTAGATCAGGCTGGCCTTGAACTCTAAGAACTCTAAGATCCGCCTGCCTCTGCCTCCTAAGGGCTGGGATTCTTTAATTTTTTTTTTTTAAATTTACATACCAACCACAGTTTTCCTTCCATTCCCTCCTCTTGCTCATTCCCCAGCTCCACCTCCCCATGCACTCCTCAGAGAGGGTAAGGCCTCCATAGGGAGTCAACAAAGTTTGGCATATCAAGTTGAGGCAAGCCGCCCCCCCCCCAATCAAGGCTGAGCAAGGTGTCCCTTTATTTTTTTATGTGTGTGTGTGTGTGTGTGTGTGTTGTTCATTGGTGTTTTGTCTGCATGTGTATCTGTGTGAGGGTGACAGAAGCCTTGGAATTGTAATTACGGAGATGTGAGCTGCCATGTGGATGCTGGGAATTGAACCTGGTCTCTGGAAGAGTATCAGTGCTTTTAACTTCTGAGCCATCTTTCCAGCCCCATTCTTTAATTCCTTACCTCTGCCTGGCTAAGTATCTACTCATTGTACCATTTTGCCTCTTTAAATTAAAAAAAAAATATAGGAAAAAATTACTTTTGAAACAGGATCTCAGTATGTACCTCTTGTTTGTCTAGAACTGCTATGTAGACCAGGCTAGCCTTGAACTAAGAGATCTGTCCTCTTTAGATGCTGGGATTAGAGGTGTATACCACCATGCCTGGCTTAGCTTCTGTTTTTACTTTATATTTTGAGACTGGATTTTAACTAAATTTTACTCAGAATATATTTGAGCTCACACTATAGTCCAGGCCAAACTTGATCATAAGCTTGCAAATTTCCTATGTTAGTCTCCTAAGCAGGTGGTATCACAAGTGTCCTGCTGTGCTTGGCTGATAGTACTTTCTAGGAAGTATGTCATATTAATGAGTAGAACATGCACTTTGATTCTTTAGCTGCAAAGAGAAATGTAGTCACTAGCAGCATTAAGTTCAGTTTAAGTCTGTTTGCTAGTGCAGTGAGCTAGGAAAGGACAGATCTAGGTGAATGCAGTTAACTGTAATCCTGGACAGAGTTCCTGGATCCTGGCCTTCATTTTCTAATCTTCATGGCAAAGTGGTTAGGATAGAATCAAAAGATGTCAACAAAGGTGGCACATATTTTAATTGTGGACATTTGTGTTAACTGGTTGTCCTAAATATGATTGTGAACATCTAGTATTCTTAGGAGAGGTACCAGCTGGGGTGGGTTTTTGGGTTTTTTTTTGTTTGTTTGTTTGTTTTTGGTTTTTTTTAAGTTAAAGAGCAAAGGACAGTTAAATGTAAGACAATAACTTTCCAGTGTTCACGGCTCACTTATGACCTGAAGTCTGTACTCAAACCTTTTAGTAACATGCAGCATCCCTGGGTAAGTCCTGGCTGCCGTAGGACTCTCTTTGTAGAGTAGGCTGGCCTCAAACTCACCTTCTGCCTCTGCCTCCCCAAGTGCTGGGATTAAAGGCCTACTCCACTGTAACCCATTTATGTTAATCTACATTCTGCCATGTGGCATTACCTTTCTTCCATGCTGCACCACCTGTTCCTCTCCTCTTTGCTGCTGAAACCACATGCCTAGATATCAGCCTTCTGACATCCTTTCTCTGCCTGGAAGTCCCACTTACTCTTTCCTGCCTAGCTATTGGCCATTTGACCTTATTACACCAATCACAACACTTCTTCACACAGTGTACAAATATTCCACAAGAGAAGGTCCTTGTTGGGGAAGTTTTGTGGATAATGAGTTCTTTATCATACATGTTACTTTGATATTGATGGTATTTTTGTTTGTTTGTTTGTTTTGTCCTCAACCCATCAGTATGTTATGGAAAGCAGCAGTTGCTCTCAGTAGAGGAGTATCAATTCAGTACCGCTACTTCAGAGGGTGCTTTTTAGAACCAAAGGTATGTTTTTCTTTATTTTCCAATTTCTTTAGGACTTTCAAAAGCAACTAATTTGTTTGAAAACAGAAGTATGTTTTGGCCAAATAGGAATAGAACTCTCAATAACATTTTGTACCTCCCCCCCCCCAAAAAAAATTAAAAAATCAAGTAAGTACTTCACAGACAAACATTGTCTGTCATGGGATTTTTGAAAGACTAATAAATAGTAAGTATGTTCTACAATGTTTTAACCAGTGTTATTTAATGCGTGCATTTTCTGTCTCTTTGTAAGCTAGTACCAATTGCAGTTTTAAATTTATTTTTAATATTATGTGGTTTACATATATTTAGAGAAATATGTTAGCCAGCTTTAAACAAGTTACTATTTTCAAAAATTATTTCATGGCAGTCATCTGTCTCTTAGTGGCTGCATTGTCTAATACCTACCAAAACCACCATAGATGCTACTGATCAGTCAGGGTCTTCTTCAAAGTCTTTAAGCATATATTAGTTTTCAGTCTGCATGTTCATAGTTTATTTTAGGATTGTTTTCATTTTCAAAAAAGGAAAATGTTAATTGGTTTCCTTAGTTTACAAACATGGATTTATTTAGTGAAAGGATTCTTTCCCATTGCATTTTACCTTTGCTACACTTGTGAATGTGAACAAGGGCATAACAGGGGTGTAGGGAACAAAACATGGACTAGGGCTTTGGAAAAGGAGAATTATAAAATACTTGTATATATGAAAAGTAATAGCAGCCACTCTTAGCTCACTCTCAGCTATCATAAAAGCTGACAAGTCCACTCCAGCTGTCTTTTGCACCTATTACTTTTTTTTATTCCAAGAATATTTTGTAAACACTCAGTAATTGAACTGAAATTACAATGTGGTGATTGTTGTGTTGGCTTATCTTGACAATAGTCTAACAGCAAAGAACATCTGCTTATTTGGTCTAGGGGTTGTACAAACTGAACATTGAGTATAAGTAAACAAACCATGACACTTGGGCATGAGAAGTCTGAGAGTCCTGGTATGGAGAAATATTATGTAGTGGGAATGTAAATTTTATTTGGAAAGGAGGATTTGGACAGTGGAAGGCAGTGAGTCCTTTGGGTATAGTTATATAAAACTATTGTCAACACAGGCCACAGTCAGCCAACCTGTAGTGTTGTTACTGTCATGGAAAATTTAACCAAAAGCCACAAATCAGTCCACTGATGCCTCTTGGAAAATTGGCAGGAAATTTGTCTAACAATAACCAACTGAGTTTCCCCTTGTAATACTTGCAAAAGTTTACAGTATATGTTGGTGAGTGTGTTTCTTTAAGTAGGTGCTTGCTCTGTATCGTGTACACATGTACCGTGTGATGCAGGGGCTGCCCTGGTAAGTATGTTTTTCATGGACTAGAGTAAATAGATACATAAAATCTCATGCATATGGCTACAACCCCCTCTCCCACATGCCAGCCTAAAGTGACACTTCTAAAATTGGTGGACCTTTTAAAATGAAACATTTTTTATTATAATTATAAAATTTTGTCTTAACAGTGTATTGCCAAGAGATAGACATATGCAAGGAATCTTGAATAATGAAAAAATACAAATGAGTAGAATCCATATTATTTTAATATTAGGATTGATAGGAAAGCTGAAGTGGGAGATAAGTGGGTCACTGGGCAGGAGTTTTAGGAGGTCTAGTTAGGCAGCTACAGAACTTTAAGCTGATGAGCTTGTGATTACTGTAGATAGATGCCAGCTCTATGTATAAGATGAAGGGCTTGGAATACAGGCTTCCTGAGTCTCATTCATTACTAAATTTTATTGCAATCAAATACAACGTCACAATTCATGTTCTCTTTTTTTCATACTTTGCTTCTCAACATTTTTTTTAGTTTGCTAGAGTTGTAAAGTTTTTTTTCTTTGTTTTTCTAATTTTCTTTTTTGATGTATGTGTGTACGTATGCACACACACATACATGTTCATGAGTGTGTGCTCGAGTACCAGTGAATTTAATTGGAATTGCTTACAGGAGCTTGGGTGAAGGGGTATTTATAAGAGAATAAACAACTTGCCAATCTCTAGACCACTAAAGAAAACTATCCCTTCCCTGTTACCAACAGAGTAAGTGGGTATTGTGAGCTCCTCCTCCCTTTTCTCATTTGCTCAAAGCTGTGTTTGTTTTGTAGACTTTGTAAACTAGAGTAAGATGTTAATGTAATAAATTCTAGTAATTTTACAGGTAGCAATTGTTCTCTTTATTTAAATAACAAAGATGATGGACTTCCTGGAATGGGAACTCATTGTGGGTCCATAGAGAGTCCATTGATTTCACATCTTCACTAAATGTGCATTTTAAAAAGATTTATTGGTTTCATTTATGAGTACTCTGCCTGTGAGTCTGTATGTGTGTGTAGCATGTATGTACTTGGTACCCGAGAGATCAGAAGAGGGCATCCCAGTTATGACTGGAGTTATGGATGGTTGTGAACCACTGTGGATACTGGAAACTGAACCCTGGGTCCTCTGGGAGAGTAGCCAGTGTCTTAATAGTTACCTGTTCAGCCTTTAAACTATGTTTTTAAGGAATTAAAATTTAAATTTAAGGAGTTGAATTTTTTTTAAAGTGCAGTGTTACCCAATATTTATTATAGTTTTTAAAAAATAATTTGTTTTTTGAAGACAGACTACTATGTTTTTTAAAAAAATCACAATTTTTATAATGCTGTAATTTAATTCATATTTACTTTTATTCTTTAAAATGCCCTAACAAGTCAGTCAGTTATAAGATAATTGTTCATTTTACAATAGCTTAGGTAGTCATTTTTTTAGAGTGGCTTCTGGATGCCAAATGCTCTACTGTTAAGTTGAAGTCCACCTTCCTTTATTTGAATCATGTGGGGATGACCATTTTCTTATTGGACTTACCAGAAATATTGTTACATAAGATTGGGTTTGGTATTGTAGAGTAAAAATTTCCTGTCTTCATACTTGCAAGTTGTTTTTTAACTTGTGGAAAGAAAGGAATCAGTAAAAATTAAATTTTAAAGTTTGTAAGCAGTACCATTACCTGACTCACAATTTTGTGTGCTGATGTATTAAAAACATAACTCAAACTGATCTCCATGTTCTTTGATTTCTCCTGTTGCTTACTGTGGTTGAGTGGTATTCAGCTATTTAAGAAAGCAACAAATGAGGATAGAGAGATAGCTCAGGGGCTAAGGGTTGCTTTTCCAAAGGACCTGAGTTCAGTTTCCAGCACCTACAATGAGTAGCTCACAAGTGTGGGTAACTCCAGCTTCAAGGAATCTGATGCCTCTGGCCTCCAAGGGCACCTGTACCACACACCTGCATTCAGACACACCTATATATAATTGAAAATATTTTTTTTAAAGAGAAAGCAATAAGTAAATTAATGCAAACATTTTTGTTAATAATACATGTTTAGAGATATTTCTATAGTCATTTATATATTGTGATATAACTACAGTTATTTATGTTAATAAAATGCTCATTAATCTTTCTCAAAGAAAAACCCCCTCTTCTTTATTCCAAAAGTTTAAAGTTATCACATCATTTGCAGAAATGGAACTGTTCTTTCTAAAAATTTTATAGAATGGATGGTTATATTTAGCATGTTGATTATCAAATTGGCATAAAGGACTGTGTTTTTAATTATTACTGAGATCTTTAAATTTCCCAATATTCCAGTATTATTTTTAAGCCCAACAGTAAAATTTAAATTTAAGATTACATTCTCTAATGTAAAAATCATAGTCAATATTTTAGAAATAATTGTACTTATTTTAAAACTAGGATTTTTTGGGTTTTTTTTTTTGAGCCTTGACTAGCCTGGAACTGGGCTATGTAGACCAGGCTGGCCTCAACTCAGAGATCCACCTGCCCCTGGCTTCTGAGTGCTGGGATTAAAGGTGTATTGTTTTTGTTTCTTTACTCTTCAACACTTGGTATTCCAGCAGACTGTTTCTTAGTAGGAATGCTTTTAGACAGAAAGTCACCTATTAAACTGGCCCTTTGGATTGTTCCTCATTATTCAAGTCTAGGCACTTGTATATGTAAGTAATGGATTTGTCACTAAAATTGATGCATGTCAAAGTATTACAATTATTACTAAAATAGTCTTCCTATGAAATCATAATTCACAAGACTATTCTTAGGTAATAGATATTATAGCCATCATTCCATAGAGTCATCCTGACACTGGAACTAAGCCAAAGCAAAATAAACCCTCCTGTCTCTGTCTGTTTTTATCCTGTTGAAAAGTCATGGCACTCCTTTTAGTACACATTTGGTTACTAATAACTCCACACCATCTCTGAAAGATAGTTTGGCACTCCTTTTAGTACACATTTGGTAACTAATAACTCCACACCATCTCTGAAAGATAGTTTGGCTGCCAAGAAGTAGGAGAAAGATGTAAGGGAGAGGTGGGGTGAATGAGCAAAAGCTTAGATTAGATCATTCTGTGCTTTCTTTACTGAGAAACATGTCTGTTTGTGTACATTTTGCTTCCTTCGAAGATTAAAGTAAAAGACAGATGAAAATACACTTGCTTGTGTGCACATATACATTTGCACATACACAGACACACACTCAATAAATGTAAAAACATTTAAAAACAGGTTTAAGCATATAGCAGATGATGCAGGATTAAATGTACTTTTTTTAGTGCATTAGGAATTAAAATATTTATCATATTTTAGATGACCAATGTAGTGGCAAAGAGGTATTGTGAAAGAACATGTCATCTCAGAGTTTGTGATTTAAGTAAACCTTCAGTGCTGTTGTAGTTTTTAAATTGTTTATAAATTGTAGAAAATAACTTAACATGTTTGTTTTAAGTTCTAGAATTATATTGTTTAATAATATGCTCATTTTGTTGGATACTGATTATTTGGCACATTTAACAAATTAAATTAACACTTAAATTCAATAAGATTTGTAGAATACTTTTATGGAAGAGCCATCTAAAGGGTATAATATATACAGAGAAGCTTATATACTCCAGAGTCAAAGATTTATTTTGGTAGTAATTATTCTGAAATAGTGTAATAATGGGTAATTTTTAATTTCCTTTTTGCCTTTCTGTATTTTGTTAAAAATTATCAGAAAATATATATAAAAATTCTATCTTACAGGGCTGCAGTTTCAAAGTCTGCTTTTAAAATGTGGAAATACTTTTTTTTTTGTCCCATAATTTTAAATATGTAAGTTTCTTTTGTCTGCCTGGTGTTTGCTCAGAGAGTCTTTGCTGTTAATTCATTCCTGCTCTAAAATTGTAGGTCAGCATCAGCACATAATTTTCTTTACTAGTAAGGAAACATGATGACAGCATTGGGAATTATTATACTATGACTTTTAAATTTGAAAACATAAATCTTAAATTCTATGTTAATTTACTTTTCCTTTTATTATAATTATTCTTTAGACTTGACTGTTTACTTACATTTTCTAGGATTTCTTGTGTTTGCAAACATGGGTTATTATATGAGAATATATATGAGTATTTTATGAGAAATATAATAAGCTTACCATTCTTAAGTAGAGGACTTTGCTGTACCTCTAGCCTCCTGCAATAATATGTGCTGAGTGATCTTGAGGTACTTGCTCTTGTCAGAGGCTTAGTTAGGCTGTCTTCTAAACATGTTTAAGTATAGCAGGAGACTATTCACAAACACCCCTTTAACATACCAAAGAAAGTATAATTGATCTTAACTTTAACGTACAATAGAATTAATATTGATACAAAATAAGTTTTCCTTAAAAATCAAAGTATTGTAGATAAACTTGCAAATGGGCTTAAGGTTTTGTGTGTTAGTTTATCTCAGTTCTTTTTATTTATTGCTTTAACTCATTTTTTTTTTTTGTAGTATTTCATCATGTCTTGTGACCTGGGTACAAAAATGATTTGGGACATAATAGTATTGATAACTAGTGAGATGAATTTCTTATTTCTTGGTCTCGTATTTAGTGTAAGACTTAGGCCACAAACATCTAATGGAATCATGGGTAGAAATAAGATATAAGAAATTATTGCAGACGTTTAACTTTTAAATTGCAGACTATCGGTGGTCCATGTCAAGTCATAGTTCACAAGTGGGAGACTCATCTACAACCACGATCAATAACCCCTTTAGGTATGGGCATTAACTGCATCTGTTTGAGGCGTATGCATAAAGTTACTAATGTGCTGCACAGTGGCTTAGGGGCTTAGTGCCTTTTATTCTGAAGTTTAAGATCAGTACATTGTCAGTATCACAGATTTCACTTAACATTTCGTGGATCTTCTAAAACCACACAGTTTTTATAGCCTTTCTTTATAAGCTATTAGAAATACTTGTCTACTTATTTTTACTAGGGGGTTTTAGACTATTATGAGACATCTCAATTTGGAGTTATTAGAAAGTTAATAACATTCTTTACTGAGGATTCATGGCTTTATTAGCTTTCTTGCTCAAATTTAGAGAACTTTTTAAGAAAGAATTGAACCAAAACAAAAAACTCTTAAAAGTTCAGTTTTGAATGCTAACAAAATTGTCATATTTGCTTTCTAAATACTAGTAAATATTTAAATGAATTCACATTCCTTTATTATAGTTGATATATTCTAATTTATTTAAACTCCCTCTTGGGTGTGCTATTATATTCATAGTTTTTTAAATTCAATTTTCTGTGCCAAAAAAATGACAATTCTCATTATACAAGTGTTTTTTAGTTCACTTGTCTGTGCTGAAAATAGATCTTGATACTCATTTTACATACATGAATTTACTCGTATTTGTGAATTAAATCAGTCTGAGAATTACATGTTTTAGATCCTCCAGAAAATCAAAATTGAGGAATAACAACCGGTGGGTTCTAGAGCTTAGATAAGGAAGGTGGACGTTTCTGCTTTGCCCTCTATTAAAGGATGCAACTTGTTCAAATAGATGTCTCATTCCATCTTCCTTATTGGGTTTTCTTTTTATGTTTTAATATATTTTTGATAGTTTATACATGAGCATCTTTAGAATTAAAATAGTCCCATACTGAAGTTGGAGCTTAATAAGAATTAAGTATTTTAAAACACAGTTTGCATTTGGATGCATCTTGAAATTAAATACAGTTTTGTGTTATGAGAAGTAGGATGACTTTAATTTCTGTTCTTGTAGAAATTAATATTGTGTTTTGGGGGAAGGTGATGTAAAACTTAAAGGTGATGTGCAGTCTGCTGGATAGTCTTTAGGAAACACCTCATTTGTTTTAACCGATGCTTCAGGCTTGCTTAGAGTAAGCTGAGAAGAGTGCTAAGAAGGAAATATATTTCATGTTTTATTAGATACAGCTTTGCACCTTTTTTCATGATCTTGAACTGTTAGTTAAGAGCTGTGCTAGCAGTTATTCTTGGTAGCTCTCCACAGCTCTGTATGTACAGGTAAGTTTATGCTATTTATGAAGCTTTTGGCTGGCTGCAAGAATGTTAGGATTTGAGGCAATTAACACTTTAGCCAAGTTCTGGATGTGAAACCACATAAGAATAAGCATTTTAATTGTGCCAAGACTGTTGGTTTGAGACATAACTAAGGAGCGCTTGTCAGCAGCTCAGTAGACTCATGCATGGTGGGTCTGAGCTTTGTCCCAGTCATCCAGGGCACCTTCCCAGGACCTTGTCTCTTCTTGTGAACACTCACTCAAGTCTGTAGGACCAATACTGTTTGCTAGCTTTCTAAAAGGGAATACTTTATCCTGGGCCACAATAAACATGCTTATTCACTTCAAGTTGCTTTATGTCATACAATTACTATTTTAAGCAGTACTTAAAGTAAATTCTCAGTTGTTTATTCATTCTGCAGACATCATGAGTTTTTAACTAGGTTTTTTTTATTTTCCTTGAATTCCAGAAAATGAAATCATAATTGATGATGGACAATTTGGAATCCACAGTAAGTGAGACTAAATTTTGAAAACGTTTTTTGTGATTATTCTGTTGTCTTAACATCTCATTGGAAATATGTCACATACTGAGAACACAATGCAATGTTGGAAACAGAGACAAGTATAATCTGTTAAATTATCAATAGCTTCTAGATTTTGTATTTAGTGTTTGGTCATTTCAGATTTATGAGTTTATATAATTGTAAAGAAATGTACCTAATAGAGGAAGTAAATATGCTAATTTCTCTGATTTGATAATATATGGTATGTGTTATAAATTAATGATACTGTACCCATAAATAGGTACAAATATTTTTAAATTATATATTATTAGCATTAAAGTGTTTGCATGCCATTTTTTAACACGTATGTTGAAAAATGATTCTAAACATTTAAAGAGCTAAATGTTGTATGTAGGCTAAATTTATTTTGTATGTTTAAATAATAAATCCAGACAACCAGAATGTTCTAGTAATTCTGGCTAACTCTTCAAAAACTAATTTATACTAAAGTTGAAAGTTTCTTATCTTCAAAATGTTTAAAATGTTAATTTTTTTTATACCTTTCTGCTCGAGTAAGTACTTTATCCTCAGAATTCAAACTTCCTCTAATGGTTGAAAGTCTCCTAGTCCATCAGACTGCCACGCTGTCTTGTCTTATGCTGGGTGCTGTACAGAAATGAGTTTCTGGTGACTAGTGTGCTTTTCTGGCAAGAAGCTCTTTAGAGGATTTACTATATGTATTAAACACAGAGGAGGTATTTATACTATGGCAGTATTTGAAAAGGAATTAAATCTTTCACCATTATTTTATTAGGAAGTATTATGTTAACAAATAATATAGTCTCCCCATTATGTTATTAGGAAGTATTATGTTAAAAAGTAATAATAGTCTAAAATGTTTGAAAAGTTTTAATGCTTTTAAAGTCTTGTCTTATTTACAAAATATAATATTTATGCTATTGCTTTTTTAGAACTTTATAGAGAATGGTTTTTGTTATTGTTGTTTGTTTTTTTAGGGTTTAGTTTTAGTTTTTTGAGACAGGGTGTGTCACTATGTAACCTTGGCTGGCCTGGAACTCACAGAGCTTGATCTGCCCCTGTGCCACCACTCCCAGTTAAGACTATTTTTCTTTTTAATTTGTGTGTGTGTGTGTGTGTGCACATGCACACTTGAGTGCTGATGTCCACAGAGACCAGAAGATGGTGGCAGATTTCATCAAGTTGGAGTTAAGGTGGTTGTGACCTGTCTACTGTGGGTACTAGAATCTGAGCTTAGGTCCTCTGTGAGAGCAGATGTGTTCTCTCCAGCCCCCAGAAAATAGCTTTTCTTCAGCTGTAATATATGGTATAATATTTGTCATGTTAATTACTTTTTATGGTTATAAATTGTAGCATTTCTGTCTTTGTCTCTTTTTTTCACTTCCCAGTGTCATTAAACTCAGCTTTAGTTTTCAGAGTGGAAAAGCATTTATTTGACTTTATCCATTTTATAAACAATATTTGAAATTTGAAGATTTATTTGAAGAAGAAGAAATTTGAAGAAGACATTCTTAAGTTATACCTTTTGAATTTTTAAAAAGTCTTCTTGATTTAAAAGGTTAGGTTGAAAATAGTAGCATCACTGGTATTTATGAAGATTTTATAACTTTTCTTGGTAGGTAACTTGAAGTTAACTAGTATTAATATAAAGTTAATACACCATTTGTTATGACAGCATATACACATTTGTTGTAGTGCGAGAATCAGAACTGACTCAGTTTGGTTCTTACCATTTCTTAAATCTTCCATACTAGTCCCATAGTCAGTTTTAGTTGGATATGAGACCTTTCAAGTTTTGGTTTTGTTTGTTTCTTAGACCAGGCTGACCTCAAACTCAGAGATCTTCCTGCCTCTGCCTCCTGAGTGCTGGAATGGATGAGTGCCATGTCCTGCAACAGTCCTTATTTGTTTGTTTGTGACAGGTCTCTTACTATGTAGTTTTGGCTCGTCTGGAATTATCTGCTTCCTGAGTCTTGGATTAAAGGTGTGCACAGCCATGCCTGGGTCTATAATAGCAATTCTTATTGATTTACTTATTTGCTAAGTACTTTAGTAGTCACTTAGCTTTGTTTCTCTAACCTCAAATGAAAGTTCTTTTTCAGTGACACATATAAAATTATTTTTAATTTATAGTTAATACATTACATTTAATGTTGGTAAAGGACCAGTATTATATAATCTCAGTGTATTGAAATATGAATGTGAACTAGAATTGTTAATATGTATTAAACTTAACTGGGTTGGTTAAAACTGTGTAATTATATTCTTGTTCCTATTTATCCCACCAGATGGTGTTGAAACACTGGATTCTGGATGGCTTACATGTCAGACTGAAATAAGATTACGTCTGCATTATTCTGAGAAACCTCCTGTCTCAATTACCAAGAAAAAATTTAAAAAGTCTAGATTTAGGTATGACCATGTGATTATTACTTAGGTGATTTATTTTTGCTATTACTGTAGATTTCTGACTTTTAAAAATTATAGGATTCTAGGATAATGCAATGTTTTCCTCACTCAAATTGCTACTGTTACACATATTTATATTAGTATTAACCTCTAAATTTGCAACCATAAAAATTCATTTTTGTAAAAACATGTGGTTTCTGTCATTTAACCTTTCATACTATATGGGCTTTAAAGTTGATATAACAGCATAAACAGAAAATTATTTTTGGCCTTTAGAGTTTTTGACAATGAAAGTAAAGTTCTCCTGGCAGCTCCAGAGTCTGCTGCTTTCCTTCTTTGTTCTTTTCTTCTCCTCCCTCTCCATTTTATGGATGTATAGAAAAGCTTTGCAGAGACAGTTAAATTAGTTTTGCTGTGATACTGTTGAACATAAATCTGAGTAAGCTGGCTTCCTTAAGATGTTGTCTACTTTGACTCTTGATATTAACCTTGTGATTTTAGAATCAAGCAAGCTTTTCTGGTATATCAAGGCTGGGTAGAAATGTCCATTTGCGGTAACTGGAGACCTTAATAATTATCTTTTTAAATATAATTCATAATGATATTATGCCCTGTAAATCTTTAGTTGCTTTATAATAATTATCTAAATATATTATAATGCATATCCCAGTCACAGGTAAGAAAAAGTGGGCAGCTTCTGGAGACCTGCCCGGGGAAGGTGAATCAGGATGGTTTGCCAGCAGCATTTATTGGGGAAAAAAAAGCCTTATTACTCTAGAGTTCCCATAAGATTCAAGGGGAGAAAAGAGCATGTACTATTGCCCTTAATGGCCTTAGGCTCTAGGTTTGACTTGTAGGCATTTTATCCTTGGGATCAGTTCTGTCTAGTAAATCTCTTAATTTTCCTGTTCTTTGTGTAATTAGGAGGGGCACAATGGGATTTTTGGTTCAAGGTATCCAGTATTTTTTTTAGAGAATTAGTTAGAGAGTTGTACACATTTTCATCCTTTACCAAATCCTGCACAAAATTTCCCAAAGGGAAAGGCATTAATAGTAAGAATCATTAAAAATAAAAGTAAAAAGATGCTAGAGAAGTGTGGTCTGCAATGTCAAAATGCTAGAACTTTGTCAAACAGCAGTGGCCACCATGTGGTCCATGCCAGATGGCACTTTAAACCTTATTTATTAGCTATTGTGATAAGAGAATTTAATATGTGTACTTTCTCTACTTGACTTCATTTTTAAAAGTAGTCTGCTATAATTAAGTTTTTATTTACAGAGTATTTTAAAAGAAGCGAAAATATATTACAAACACTTTTATTGGAGGGGTTGTTATTGTGTACCCAGAGTGTTCTTGAACTGCTGCTTCAGCCTGCTTCTGTGCATAGGTCATAGACATGCACTACTCTGTACCATTTAGTGAATTGTCTCGTTAAAGTAAGACTTTAGTTGGCTTGCTAGGGTATCTTTCCTGTGCTGCATTTAAGAAATAATTTTAGTTGGGAGTCTGATTTGAATGAAAATTAATACTGTATCTTATTGTGATTCTCGTTTGTATAAAAATCATTTTAAATGTTTTGATTGATACTTAGCACATTAGACTTGAAAAATATTTTCTTACAACTCTTTGTAGTTGGACAATACAAGTTAAATGATTTGATTTTTATTGAAATAAATGTGTATAGCTAGAAATAGTTGTCCTGATCATCTTTTTTATCCGTATTTATGTTAATGATAGACATAGCCATCATGGTTTAGAAAACAAATGTGTAATGGCCTAGTAATTTTAAAAGTTGGCATAACTTTTGCATTTTAAGTATAGCAGTGAACATGCATCTTAGTAGTACCAAGTTTTAAAGACACCTTTTTTTGTTGTTTGACTTGTTCATAGATGGAAAACAGCAGTGCTATCTTTGTAGTGGACTACAGCATTATATATATAGCTGTTTGAAGATATTCTTTGCCTTTTGTTTATTACAGATCCCTTTCCTTTAGACTTGCCCCCTCTCTTAAATGGTTCTCCTGTATGCTCATTTCTGTACTTTCTGGTCTCGCCTGATATATCCCTCTAGCTGTCTAGAACCATTCTTAAGAGTGTGCTTTCTGAGAGAGAAATGATGGTTTTTGTTTTGAGCTATGGAAATGTTCTATAGTGTAATACCAGAACAGTATTATTAATGGAGTAATCTGCATTATTGGCTTGTCAAGGGGACCTCAACTATATGGCTTTCAACAGTGATTGGGACAGAGAGCAGCCTACACTAATAAAGTTCTATTATTTTTAATTCAGATTCCATTTAAATCTAAGATGCCACCTGAGATTGGTGAGGCCCTAGGCTTAATTTTCATTAAGCAAAAGCATTTTTTTTTAAATATGTTACCTTCTACAATAACTTGTTCTCTTCATTAGTAATAATGCTTAATGTGATTAATCTCCATTAATTGATGGAAGAAATTGTCCAGACCTCAGTGTACTTTTTGCCATGAGAAGTTTCTGAAACTAATTGCCTCTCTTTAGGAGTAAACTAGTCTTTGTGCCCTGTGGTTTGGTCTTTGTGTTTATTGCTATGAGGCTTATTACAGATTGTTCATTGATTCAATCAAAAAAGTAAGAACATATAAACATATACATGCAGATAATACCCATGTATAGAGTCTCAAGTCAAGTCTCATGCCCATAATCCTAGCACTAGAGGGGGTGAGATAGTAGGAATAGTACAAGTTTGAGGCCAGCCCGGGCTACCAAGCTAGTACTGGGCCACCGGAGGTACACAGTATGAGACCCTATTTTAAAACAAATGAGCAAAATAAAGAGAAAATATTTATACATGTACAAAGTGATATTTGCTGTAATGCTTTTCTCTAGCAGTTACTTTTTATAAGGTTCCTGGACTGTTACTGTGGTAGAGAGGAACATAGCAAGTGTTCCTGTCCCACCTGTCAACTTCCAAATAACCACACAGAGACTTGTTAATTATGAAACTGAGCAGTAGCTTAGGCTTGTTTATAGCTAGATCTTAAAAATTAAATTAAGCCATTTCTATTCATCTGTGTGCTGCTCCTTATCTACATACTACCCTGCCTGCTCACTCTGCTTCTCATGGTGTCTCTGCCATCTTCCCAAAATTCTCTTTCCTGAAAATCTTGCCTAAAATTGACCATTTAGCTTTTTATTAAACCAGACACAGTGATGTATTTTCACACAGTATAAAGGATATTCCATGACAGGGTTTACTTTAAACCTCCAATTCTAATGTGCCTTTAGAAATGCTCTAATAGATTTTGATTTAGTTTGTGCTTATGAGATCAATCCATCTATCAGATCATCTACCTATAATGAGACCTCCCAAAAGGAATTTTTGTTTGAAGGCTAAGAAATTGAGAGCTAGGTATAATTGGTATTACAGCAAATAACTTGCAGTATGTATAGCCTAATACTTGTATTTATGTATATTCTGTTTTTTTTTTCTTACTGAATATTACTATTTTCTCTTGTCAATAAGGGTAAAGCTTACACTAGAGGGTCTGGAGGAAGATGATGACGACAAGTTATCTCCTACTATTCTTCACAAAATGTCCAACAGCTTGGAGATATCCTTAATAAGTGACAATGAGTTCAAGTGCAGGCACTCACAACCAGAATGCGGGTATGGCTTACAGCCTGATCGCTGGACAGAGTACAGCATACAGACAATGGAGCCAGATAACCTGGAATTAATCTTTGACTTTTTTGAGGTGAGTAGTTAATTCAGTGAGGGACTAGACAGAGAATTCAGGCATGAACTAATTTTTGTATATAGATAGATTTTGCTCCTTACAACAACTTAGTGGAGCAGAATAAACAACTTCAGTAGAATTATATTTTAAACCAGGACAAGATGTCTGTGCCTATTAAGTAATATAAGTATAAAACTTTTAAAAGAACTTTCTGAGAGGGTAGAAGTCTATTTTTTCTCCTAATGAGGCTGTAGTTCGTTCACGTTGGCCTCTAACTCAGTATGTAGTCAAGGATAACCTTAAATATACGTATGGACTTCTATGCCTAGTTTTTGTGGGGCTGCAAATGGGACCAGGGCTTCATGCATGTTAGACAAACACTCTCAATTGAGTTACATTCTCAGCTTCAAATGTATTGTTTATTATGACAATTTATCACCAGAATTATTTAAATGTGATATTATATAAGGATTAATATTTATTAGGGGGAGAGTAAGGACTTTATAAAGAGCGATTTTAGGAGATTTGGAACTTTGCACGGATGTTTAGCTGCTTTTTAGAGAGATCAGGAACAGAATATATCGTCTGGCTTGTGTTTTGGGACTCGATTGAAGTTGGCCATATCTTATTAGGGTTGGGTCTTTTGAGGTCATTAGGATATGTTGAGGTTACTAGAACTTCCCTCTATATAATAAATTTTAGCATTCCACTACAATTCACTGTGATAGTAGTTTTATTTTATAACTCATTATGTTTAGCAGCAAGTTGAATTTTATTTTATTGTGTGTATGTTTGTATATAATGTTTGTGTGTTTTGGTGGGATGTGCATGCCACATTCTTGTGTGAAGGTCAAAGGACACTTAGTAATTTGGTCCCTTCTATATGTAGGTCTGGGGTTTGAACCCAGGTTTCTAGAAGTACTGGTTGGTTTGTTAACTTGACACAAACCTAGATAAATCTGGGAAGAGGACATCCTGATAAAGAAAATGCCTTCCTAAGATTGGTCTGTAGGCATATCTGTGGATATTTTCTTGATTGATAGTAGATGTTGGGAACCCAGCCCATTTTGTCACTCCTGGGAAGGTAGTCCTGGATGGTATAAGAAATCAAACTGAGAAAGGCACGAGGAACTAGCTTTTAAGCAGTGCTTCTGTATGACCTCTGCTTCAGTCTCTCTCCACTTCCTTGCCTCTATTTCTGCCTTGACCTATCTGGATGATGAACTATAAATTGTAAGATAAAATAAACCCTTTCCCCTCCCAAGTTGCTTTATTTTAGGCCATGGTGTATTACCACAACAGTAGAAGAGTAATAACTAAGACACCAGCTTTGTGTAGCAGGCCTTTTACCTGCTCAGCCATCTTGCTTGTCTAAAGAGCTAGTAAAATTTATATCAGATTTTGGAGAATCTATGCTAAAGTCTCAACCTAATGAGACACATTTGCTTCCTATAACTATTGTTATACAGTGTGCCTATCTTGTGAATTATATGTACTGGTTCCTTAACCTCCTAGCTCCTTTGCCACCTCTGCTGATTTCTGTCTTTTGAGGGAAGAGAACAAGCCTTGACATTTTCTTGATAGTAGCAGACAGAATCTAGGTAGACTTAAACATATTGAGTGAAACTTGCTACATGTAATTAAAAGTGTTATATAATCTTTGAATTATTCAGTTTGATAATATTTTTAGATATTTTTGTGTCTCTTTTTGACTGCTTATTATAAGATCTATGTGAAAATTATAGATCTAAACTTAAAATGATGGAATTTATAAAAAATAGAGTGTGCAGTTTTGGATGAACATCTTTTATTATTACTACTTAAGTGCCTACCTTATAATCTCATTACAAATATACTCCCCACCTTGGCTTTCAAAGTGCTGGTTATAGATATATGTCACCATGCTTGACTATATCATGTGTACATTTATCTTTGAGGAGGGGCTATCATGTAGCATAGTAGCTTCAACTGTTGTGTAGTTGAACATGATCTTGAACTGATCTCAATCCTCCTGCTTTCTCTTCCCAAATGCTGGGATTATAGACATGTACCACCATGTCTGGTTTTGTCTACTGATGGGTGGGACAGCTCATTTCCTCCTGTAACTCTAGCTTCAAGTGTTCTGACCTCCTCTCCTGGCCTCCACAAGCACCTATACTCATAAGTCAGTCTCTATCCCCCCCACCCTGTCTCTCTTTAGGAACTAAATTTATTTAAATAATTTGTATTGGGGCCAGTGAGAGCATGGCTCAGTGGGTAAGGATGCTTGCTGCTGAGCCTGATGACCTGGGTTTAGTCCCTGGCACTCACATGATGGAAGAAGAGACCCAACTTTGGCAAGATGTCCTTTGGCCTTTACATACATCCAGTGGCATTTATATGCCAAATCTCATTCTCCCTGACACAAAATTTTTAAAATGTACAAAATATAAGTAAAAATTTAGGACATTCTGAACTTAATTTTTATTTTTTTAGGAGGATCTGAGTGAGCATGTAGTTCAGGGTGATACTCTTCCTGGACATGTAGGCACAGCATGCCTACTGTCCTCTACCATTGCAGAGAGTGGGAGGAGTGCTGGAGTCCTCACTCTTCCCATCATGAGCAGAAATTCCAGAAAAACCATAGGCAAAGTCAGAGGTAAGTTGGGGAGAAGCATATAGGCCCTTAAAACTAACTTAAGGTTATGCTAGAATTTTTATTAGTTTAAATTGAGTATTTGCAAATGATAATCAGATAAAAATTTATTTTCGCTATTAATAGGACAGTAACACTTTAAGGAGCATACTTACTGAATTTTCTGGCTTAACTCTGAATCAATTTTGCCTTGGTCTTTTCTTGTTTGATAGAGATTTACAAAGCTGGTTCTGTTCAGACGCTGCTTAGCTCATAATGGTATTTTTAACCATGCCCCTTCCTTTTTCTTCATATGGAAGTTGATTTTATTATCATCAAGCCATTACCAGGATACAATTGCTCTATGCAGTCTTCATTTTCCAAGTATTGGAAGCCGAGGACACCACTGGATGTTGGACACCGGGGTGCAGGGAACTCAACAACAACTGCCCAGTAAGTTGCATATTGGATAAGATCACCCACCATTCAGTAGCCCGAACTTGGCTAGGTTAATGGATCTATCCACTAAATATCAGAAGGTAGTTTTTCGTTACCCTTAGAATTCAATAAAAGTGGTGATGAGGGAAAGGGTTTACTATTTGAATAGAAATAAGTCTCTCCTGAAATAATGTTCAATCTTCTTGATGTACTGAATGCATAATGAAAAGGTCATTAAAAATTGAAAGCCAGGAGGGAAATTTTAATGCAGAAAGCCAGAAAGCTTTTTTGGCCTCTTTGCTATCACTTGAATGATTGTTGCTTTTGCAAGCTGCCCTCTGGGTTTCAATTTCCTGACCTATGGAAGGGTTTGGTCAACATTATTCTCAGTGCTTCTTTCTTATCTGCATTGTCAAGGTTCTAAGGTGTGTAAAGTCAGTTCAGTCTAGATTTCATCAGATATGAATGCTAGCCTAGTCAAGTTGTGTTTCTCTTCCAGTTTTGTAAATCTGTCAGTGTTATAATTCATTGTCAGAGCCTTTTACTGTAAAATTGAGTGCTACCTTTAAAACAATTTTTTTTTTTTTTTTTTTTTTGGTGTGTGTGTGTGTGTGTGCAGTGCTCATGGAACTTAAAGGATTCAGATCACCTAGGCTGGAGTGACAGGTTGTTATGAGCCATCCAGTGTGTACTAGGAGCCAAACTCAGGTTCTCTAGAATAGCAGCAAATGCTCTTAACCACTGAGCCACCTCTCCAGTCACCACATACTTCTTTAACAGTGATTCTGAGGTTGCTTTGGGTCTTGTGGTTATCATTATGATCTCTAGGTCTGCAAACCAAGTCAGCTGACTTAAGTTAGAAGCACTTCCAGTTCCATGTTAATAAGTTCTCTACTCATGCCCCAGCGGTCCTTTTTGTGCCTGCTAACCACAGCACCAGGGTTCTAAGCATGTATAGCCATACTTGACTTTTAGTATCATGAATGCTACAATCTGGACTCAAATCCTTATGTTTGTTTGAGCAACAAGCACTCTTTCCCATAAAGCTATCCCTCTTTCTTTTTCTTAACGAAATCTACCCTTTGATGTGTCAGTCATTCCCATTTCCAGATATTTGGAGACTTTATTACAAGTAGTAAATTTCTTCTGTCTCAGTTTCTTCATGCCCTTGAAAAGGATTGCTTTCTTTAATCAGCCACCTTACTTGTCTCCGAGAAAAAAATTCAAGTATAGAGAAGTATGTGTTGTGATGTGTAATACATCCATTATTCTAAGTAATAGTTAAGGTTTATATTTATTGAAGTAAATGTACATACCAGCCAATTTTGTTCACTATCATATTTCAAGTATAGCAAAATTAGCCTCAGCATAGAAGTTAAAGTCCCATTTTCATGTTGAAGATATGATATAATTGGCTTACTACAGTCTTTCTTTTCTTTAGTCCTTGATGACTACATTTCTTCTCTATTCCAGGCTGGCTAAAGTACAGGAAAATACTATTGCTTCTTTAAGAAATGCTGCCAGTCATGTAAGTACCATTTCTTTCTTTCTTTTCCGTCCTTTTTCAACACAAGGTTTCTTGGTTGTTCTGGAACTCACTCTGTAGACCAGGCTGGAGTTGAATTGACAGAGATCCTCCTGCCTCTGCCTCCAGAGGTCTGGGATTAGACTTGTGCCACCACTGGTGGGCAACAACCTTAAACAACTTTAGATTGTTGAGATAGAGACAGGGAGTTCTTCCAGTTTGTAGTAGCTGATGAAAAAAAAATTATTCCTGTTCTTCTGAAAATGTTTCTAAGAGGAGATAAAATATCTTCGGGTGTTTGTGGTTAAGATTCCCATGTAAATAACAGAATAATAATCAGCCTTAAAAACATTTATGTGTATGAGTGTTTGCACTGCATGTGTTTCTGGTTTCCCCTGAGGCCAGAAGGAGGTGTCAGATTCCCTATAGCTGGAGTTGCAGACCTTTGGGAACCATCCTGTGGGTGCTGGGAATAAGGCCAGGTCTTCTGAAAAAGCAATCAGTGAATGGGAGCTTTTAACCACTTTCTCCAACCCTTCCACACAGATGGTATTTTGTTTTGTATTGTTTTGTTTTGGAGTCCAGGGGTTTTTCTGTCTTAAAAATAGCAGAAGGGGCTGGAGAGATGGCTCAGTGGTTAAGAGCACCGTCTGCTCTTCCAGAGGACCCGGGTTCGATTCCCAGCACCCACATGGCAGCTAACAACTGTCTGTAGTTCCAGTTCCAGGCAAACACCAAGGCAAATAAATAAATAATAAAGTTTAAAAAAAAAAAGATCCATTTACCTTTATTAAAAAAAAAAAAAAAAAAAAATAGCAGAAGCTGACCTAAATTTGCATGATTAGCCGCCAGACAGGTTGGCCTTGAACTTTGGTAATCACCTGCTTCTGTTTTCCCCATCACCATGCCCCACTCCTGTCCATCTTTGAGGGAAAAAGTTCCTAATTACTGGTTTTACTTTAGAAATAATGCTTATAGAAGATGTTTATGCAACTCTTTATTTCATTTTATTATTTTTGGGGGGTGGGATGCTGGCACACACCTACATGTCCTGGTATACCTGTGGAGGTCAGGGGACAACTTGTGGGAATTCTGTTTCAGCACCCTTCTCCTACCATATGAGTCCTGGAGATAGAGCATACGTCATCAGGCTTGTTGCCAAGTGTCCCTACTTACTGAACTATCATCTGGTGCTTTCTTCATAACAAACACTTTTTAAAAAAGTATCAATACATATGTGAAATACCACATTGAAATAAATTACTCTGTACTCTTAAAAGAAAATTAAAGTAAGCTTGATTATATTAAATTTCTTCTTTTATCTAGTTGTAAAGTATTAGTTTATTTTGCTTCCTCTACCTGACCATAGAGACTCAGTCTTTAGACTTAACTGGGGTAAAATGGGAGGGCATCTCATTCTTTCCCTTTCCACTGTTTCTCTTTTTTTTTTTTTTTTTTAATTTTTTTTTTGATTTATTTATTTATTATGCATACAGTTTTACAGAAGAGGGCACCAGACCTCATCATAGATGGTTGTGAGCCACCATGTGGTTTTGCTGGGAATTGAACTCAGGTCCTCCGGAAGAACAGTCAGTGCTCTTAACCTCTGAGCCATCTCTCCAGCCCCTCCACTGTTTCTCATAGTGCCTTCCACATTCCTGAAAAAGTAGTTGAAGCCAGGCATAGTGGCTCTTGTCTTTAATCCCAGCATTTGGGAGGCAGAAACAGGATGATCTCTTTGAGTTGGAGAGTTCCAGGACAGCCAGAGCTAAATAGAAAATGACTTCAGAAAATGAGAGAGAGAAATTGGGTGGTGGAGACAGAAGGATTACCATGTATTTGAGGCTAGCCTAGGCTATGTAATAAGCCTGTCTCAAAAACCAAAAGAAGAGAAAATTAAATTAATTTTTTCCCTCAGTTGTAGAGATCGAATCTAGGACCTTAAGCAAGTCCTAGATCATTGGACTACATTGACCTCATCTTCTTGCTTATGCTGAAATTATAAGCCTGTGCCTTTGGGTCCAACTTGTAAGCATAGTTCACTGTGGGTTACTTAATGAATAGCTATTCTAGAGCAATTCATATTTTAGCCTCTCTGAAATCAGAATAGCTTGAATCATGGTTTAATTAGCAACATATTCTCTTTTTCTTTTTGTATATAACATTTTGTAATTTATGGTATCTTAAATTGGTTGTAGTAATTATTTTAGTATTTAAAAATATATGGAGAGTCGGGCATGATGGCACACACCATCATGCAGGTGGACCCAAGTTCATGGCCAGACAAGGCTACCCAGTGAGGTCCTGTCTCAAAAAAAAAAAAAAAAAAAATAGCATATAGCTTTTCCTTTTAGTTGAAAGATATACTAATCTGCAATATACTGGACTATAGTTTATAATTTGGAACTAGTTTTAGTTCATTTTTGCTAATGAAATAGTATTTACTTCTTAGTAAAATTTTCTTTCAAATGGATGTTTATATAAAATAAAACATTTTAACTGGGAAGATGTGACTCAAGTGGTGAAATTTTGAAGAAATGATGTAGTTTGTGCTTTTGCAGAAACTGGTGTGGTATTTTCTTATTTAAAACTAGCTGTGTTTCCTGCTTTGGAAATAAACAAGAAGGGGGCTGGAGGGGTAATTTGGTGGCATACAGCACTGGCTACTGTTTCAGAAGGACCTGGGTTCATCAGAGGACTTGGGTTCAGTTCCCAGCATCCACAAGTTTGACCGTCAATGCTTGTGAGCCACTGTAAAGCTAGAAATGGACCCACCCACTGTGTGGCCTTTCTGTGTCACAGCAATATTACATAATTCACAGGCTTTGTTTGAGCTTACATGGCTTTTTTCAGTGAATGGGTCTCAATTTATGTTGTTGGCCTTTATTTGGGTTAATTTATAAGACACAAGTAGCTTTTTAAATTAACATTCTTTTTTATTCTTTCTCTTGAAATAGGGTCTCACTGTGTAGCCCTGGCTGGGTTGTAACTCATTGTGTAGACCAGGCTGTCCTCGAATTCACAGAGCCCTGCCTGTCTCTGCCTCCTGAGTACTGGGATTAAAGGCTTGTGTCACTATGCCTAGCTAAAATTAATTTTCTTAACAATTCCTGTTCTCTTTAATCGATTTAGACCTCTGTCTTGAACTTTATATATGTATCATTCTTGTCATTCATTTTGTGAATATTAGACAACAGCAGTAACTTCAATTGTCACCTTTTAAAAAAAGAATTTTAATTTGCATGTGTGTGTATGCCCGTGCCTGCAAAGGTCAGAAAAGATTATCAGTTCCTCTGAAACTGTAGTTACAAATAATTCTAAGTGATGAGATAGGTGATCTAGGAACCAAACCTGGATCTTGAACTGTACTGCTCACACAAACCCAGGAGCAGAGTGAAGAGGTTCTGTAGTGTACTCTTCCTCACTTCTCCCTGAGGCTAAGCTGTTTGGATGAGATATACAGAATGCTCTTGTTCAATTCCATTTCTGCTCATAACAATGGCAGAGGTGATGTCCTGAAGGCTGTCTCACGGCTTGTGAATTGCTGTGGGAGTTTGCAGGTGAATGAGGACACCCCAACACACACACACACACACACACACACACACTTTTGGGAGAGTCAGAAAAAAGTTGTGCTTTTGGCAAAAGAGAAAATTGTAGGGGAAGTTTGAAGTAAGATATTCTTGAAGAGGTTTTATGGTTTTGTGTGCAAAATTATAATTTTACTCTAAACAAAAAATTTGATCTGTGTTGAAAAATGTGTTGTCTATCAGAAATTTGTTTTGAATACTTGATTCCTTTTCTTTTGTCAGGGTGCAGCATTTGTAGAATTTGATGTCCACCTTTCAAAGGACTTTGTGCCTGTAGTATATCATGATCTCACCTGCTGTTTGACTATGAAAAAGGTATGTTGAAATTCTTGTATTTCATACTTAATGTCATAAAATGTTTAAAATCAAAAAATTTTGTTATATGTTATTTGTTAGTATTTGTTAGAGTTAGTAAATTCATTTTCTTAGTGAATCACTTCCAGTTCTTTTCTTATTAAGCCCTTATATTAAGACATAGGTTTGATGGGAATGATTTTCTTGAGTCAGGTATGTCAGTGTTGTTGAGTTTGCTATTTGATATTACTGATGAAGAGACATGCCAAGTATTTTCTGCATTGCTGTCTCCTGTATAATATTGAGGCAGAAGAGGAGAAATTTTTTTCAGGCTCCTATGTATCTTTATATCTCAAATTAATCAGCTGACACAGTTTAGCTAAAGCTACAAGATCCCACAGTGGAGTGGTGTGGAATCAGTATGTAGAAGGCCTTAGTCAAGGCAAGTTCGTCAGGAGAGTTACGGAGAAAGGAAAGCCTGTGGTTGAGAAAAGAAATGTTCAGAGCTAAGCTCCAGTACCAATCCATGTCTTGGTGACTGATACAGGAATCTCACAGCTACAGAGAGGTGATACATAGATGCAGTAGAAGCAGAAAGAGTGGAGAGGAAAATATGATACAGGAAAGAGGCGATAGTGAGATTTGAAAATGCATGTAGAGTCTTAAGATTTATCACTTTTGTTGTAAAAACACAATTGTCAGCTTTGTATACTCTGGCCTGGTGCATACAGGTGAACTAAGTATTTTTTAAGGTATTTAAATTAGAAAGTTTCTTCTTGCATTTTTAAAGAACTGTTGAGTATGTTTTCATGTGAGCTGGTTTAAAGTTAAGGCCAGTTTGCTGCTATGTGGAGCACTGTGGCTGTTGGACAACAGAATCTGACAGGATAGCTGGCTCTACCTGTTCAGGAGATGGATTCTAAGCACAGACCTAGATAAGGACACTTTGCCTTTGTGGAATAGTATCAGGAGGCTGAGAAAGGGATTTATCTATTCAAATGATGACAGAAGCAGAGTAACTAAGGATCAATAGTGAAGGTTGTTTTTGCTACAAGAGAATTTTCCTTCTAAAATAGCTTATTGAAGAGTGTTATTGACCCTTTGTTTTCAACAGGCTGTCTTGCTGTAAACTTGAATCTGAATGAGTTAATGGGGGAATGAAAGTAATGAATTGTATATATTTATTATACCTTGAGTTTTACTTTTTAAGTTAGCAATTTGATGTAAAAACAATTCATCCATGTCCAATAAAAAATGCAAGTAGTTCAGAAGATTAAGTGAATGACAAATCTCCCCCCTTTCCTTGATCTCATTCCCTTACTCTTAATAGTTTCTTGTGTGTCCTTCCAGAAAAAATTTGTGCATACACAGGTTTGTACCAATATTCATGAGTGAATATACTTGTGCAATGGCTTTTAATGTTGAGTTAATCTATTGGTGGTACCTTAACTCATTTCCTTAAGAGGGTGGTACTTCCTACAGCATAACAGTTGATGTGGCTTTAAAATCTAGGTTTGCCTGTGGAGGATACATGCTTGATCATGGTTCTTAAATATTGCTTATAGATAATCAGGCACATTTTCATGGAAATTTCGTTGTGCAACTGCTACTTTTAGTCAAGTTAGATACTAAAAGGCTTAAAAAAATTTAAAAACTTACTTGCAGCATTAATTTGCTTATAGTACGTGCATGTTGATTTCCTAGGCATGTGGCATGGATAAGTGTCAAATGAAGTGAACACTGCATGAAGGAGGCAGTAAAAATGATGCCTGACATCATGTTCTTTCACCAGTGCTTTTACCCCTTCCAGATGCCTTTTTCTTCCAGACACTGAATGCCTGTAATAAAAACAAGCCAGGGGCTGGGTTGTAGCTCAGAGAGAAGGGCCTTTGCCTAGCATGTGCAAGGCTGTGGTCTCTTCTAAGTCTACAGAGTGGGGAGTAAGAACAAGAGCACCTGTAGTGTTAGAATGACTTTTTGCATGAGGTCACAGTGGGGTCATAATGGCTACCTATGAGCTAATGCATCCTCTGTAAATTGAGGTAGATGTGTGTAGTACAAACATTCAGGGAGAGGAAAACAGATTGAGTTCTCCCTTTCTCTTTTCTAATAGAAATTTGAAGCTGATCCAGTTGAATTGTTTGAAATTCCAGTAAAAGAATTAACATTTGACCAGCTCCAGTTATTGAAGGTATAAAACAAAATGTGAATTTTCCTTCAGCTTTAGTATGATTTACATTTGTCTGATTTAGTAATACTCTGCACATAAGAATGGCTATGTATTCAACATACATGGAGTATGTTTTAGCTACTGGTTTAATTGAGGGATGGGTTTATGCTCATCTCCGGTTTTCTTTGCTGTCATGGGTCCCCTTGATGTTTACGTTCTTACAGGAATTAGCCTGTAAGTCAGCTATAGAATGTATGTTCACAGTCTTTGGTTGCTTCTGTCTGCAGAAGCTCTTTATAGAATTGTCTTGTTTTTATAATAGGCCTTTTATGTGATAGTTTTATAAAGACTCAGATCTTGACATATTTTGTTTTACTATGTAAGGGTTTGGGGTAAACAGTTTATCCCTATTAGATACTTAAGTAAATGGCTAAGTACAAATAGTTTCCAAAATTTTAGGAGTTTTTGTTTTGTTTTGGTTTTTGTTTTTTCAAGACAATGTTCCTTTCTGTGTAGGTAGCCCTGGCCATCCTGGAGCTTACTCTGCAGACCAGGCTGGCCTTGAACTCACAGATCACAGAGATCGGCCTGCCTCTGCCTCCTGAGTGCTGGGATCAAAGACTTGTGCCATCACTGCCCACTTAGGGTTTTTGTTTTGTTTTGTTTTGTTTTTATTCTTTTCCCCCTTAGGCATTTGGTAATGATTTCATGTGTATGTATCTATATAGAAAATGCTCATAATGCTTAGTGCTTATTGTTAAACTAGTAATTTTACATTCTGTCTGCTCCAGCTTGCTAGCTTTTCAAGTTACTTTTTCATAAACTATGAATTTTTTTCTAATTACATTTTGTATGTTTGTTTTCTAGCTTTCTCATGTGACTGCACTAAAAACCAAAGATCGGAAACGTATGTGACAGTTTGGAAACACTGTTTTTGCTTTATAATTGGCATTGATAAAACATTCTAAATTTAATGTATTCATCATCTTAATGACTGTAGTATTGGTCCATCTGAATGTAAATTCATAAATGTTAGCTCTTACATTGATTTTTTTTTAAAGCTGGAATGTTACATGCATAGTAAACATTCACTATTTCCCTTAGTTTTATATCATATCTTTCCAAGCATTCTTAACTGTTACAAAGTAGAGTGCCTTTCAAGTACAGATTTCAGTACCAGGAGATTGAATTAGCTCTATCCTCTGTAGCTGTAACTTGCCAGTCACTTTACTTAACTACTTTGTGCCTCAGTGTCCTCACACAATATTCTGCCTGCCATGGTGCTGTGTAGTATGACGTTACATTTCTCTCCCAACAGAGCTCAATAGCTCAGTGAAACCTATTGAAACCCATTGCTTTTGTGCTCCCTTTCTTTAGCCAAAGACTCAAAGACAGGACAGTTGTTTCATAGTCCCAGAGACTGGCTTTCACAATGGTCTACAAAGTGCAGGTGCTCAATAATTTGCTTTGTGTAAACCATATGACTTTGTGAGGGCTTATGAAGTACTTTGGACACCAAAATTATCTCAAAATATGACTTCATTGGCTTGTAGATATTTTATGACTATAAACAACAATTTTTCTTAATTATTCAATTGCAAATTTATACTTAATTTTAGTTTTTAAATAAATTTAAAATGTACATGATTGGTATTTTTCCGTTTAGGAGAAAATCCTATGCTTCTTAAAATGTAGTCTATTTTGGATTAGAAGATTATGATAACAAAAATAGCCATAGGTTTTCCTTTTTGTTGTTAAGGCAGTTTCACATGGTTTAATCTAGCCTTGAGATCACTATATACCCAAGGAACTTATCCTCCTGCCTCTCTGTCATCCAAGTTCTAGGATTACAAGCATATGCCATTCCTACTTTTATTCAGTCCTGTGGCTGGAGCCCAGGGCTTCGTCCATGCTAGACAAGCTCTTTACCAACTGAGCTTTGCTCCAACTCTTAGATTTTCCTAATCTGTAATTTCTGGGCTGGTTTTAATAAAACTCCAAATTCCACTAAGAGCTAAATTACTGCTTCTGACTATTATTCAGTTTTTATTATTTTTATTTTTTTTTTTTTTTAGAAAAGTTACTTCTTAGGGCTGCAAAGGATAATGTCTACATGAAATATTATGAACTAATCTTGTTGCTAGATGTTTATTTTTAGAAAGTGGAGTTTTTAATGGTTAAAGATAATAAGCACAAGGGCCTTCAGAAATACTAAGCCCAAAAGACCTGGTAATTACTTTAGTGTAGGGGGCCCTCTCTTACGGTTTAGGAGAAGATCTGCTCTAGTGCATTTTACTTACCAAGCTTTTGTAATTTGAAATTTCAGAATCTCTGGTTGAGGAAGAAAATTTCTTTTCTGAAAACCAACCATTTCCTTCTCTTAAGATGGTAAGATCCTGGACAGAGCTGTCTCACTGATATCTGATTGCATGAATGATTTGTTTTACTTTCTTAAGCATTAAAAGGGCTGTGTCAAAGTCATCATCATTAAGTTTATTATCATGAGTGCCTTAGGGAAGTATTGAGGCATGATGTCACATTTCATCTCAGGCTGGCCTAGGCTTCTTGAACTCCCGATTTTCCTGCCTGTCCCAAGTTCTGGATTTGCAGGTGCTGGCTATCATCCCTGAGGCTGTGCTGGTTTTTAAGAAGAGCTTAACTTTTCAGTTGAGTAAGACGTCCTTGTCATTGTGCCAATTTGGTGACAATAGCAAGTTTGCATGTTTCTGTATAAAGGGAAGGAGAGAGCAGAAAGAGAACAGAAGAAATAGAAGGAAGATGTGATGGTAAAAGAGGCCTTTTTGTAGTATTTTAAAACTTACGCTTTGGAGAGAACATGAGAGGCTTCATCTTTTAAAAGAAGAGATTTGAGGGCTGGAGAGATGGCTCAGCAGTTAAGAGCACTGACTGACTACTCTTCCAGAGGACCTGGGTTTGATTCCTAGCACCCACATGGCAGCTGACTGCCAGTAACTCCATATCCAGGAGATTAGATGTCCTCTGAAGATATCAGGCATGCATGCGGTGCAACAGACATACTGGAAAAATACCCAAAAGAAGAGTTATCAGAAATTCACTATAAAAGGTCTAAGCAAGAACTAGTATAAAGATTTTTAAAATTGGCTGGGCATGGTGGTGCATACCTTTCATCACAGTACTCTAAGGCCAGTTAGTTCCGGGAGAGATGGGGCTACATTTTGTAATAATAATAATTTAAAAACTGTAGACAATTTGTACAGCCTCAGAAAAGTCCATGTAGATGTTGGAGAGATTCTAATGGGCTTTCATAATGATCCCCTCTTTCAAGTTAGTTGTTTGTAGTTTGTTCTAGTAACTAAGCTTCTGTTCATATTTTATTTCTGTTTTTGCTTTTGGTGGTATTGGTAGGAATTTACTTAGGACCTCATGCAAGCAAGCACTCTATATATTATATTTTAGATTTGGCTTTTTAGTTACACCTGCCAAAATCATTTGATTAACATGTGTACAGATAATTTTCTTGAGAAAGAATGAGCAATGTTTGTGTGTATGTGTACGCACGCGTGCATGTGTATTAGCCTTTTGATATATGGACCTCAGAATAGCATAGTGTGTTTTCTGGAGGTTATCAGTTAGCATGATGTTTGTTGAACAACAATACCTTAAAAAAAAAAAAGCTAAAAATGATTGATGGCTTTCACTTAATCTTAGCAAATTCCTATTTCTAAGTATAATTCAGAAAGCATGACTTGGGTAGGGTTAGGCTTTGAGTTAGGGATAGAGACTTTCTCAATTCCTGCTTCCTATAACTCACTTGTAGATATTTTTTAAACAAATGATAAAAAACATTTTAGGTTAAGGATATGTTTTTATGGTGATAATTGAGTTATCAAAGATATTATTGAAGCTGATGCTTTTTAAAAATATTTTGACTTTCTTATTTAATAACAAAAAATTGTTTCCAGTTTAATATTAGAAAAATTAATGGATTATAATGACAACAAAACATATTGCTAATATATTCCTACTGATTTTTTGTAATAATTTTTTCTTATTTTTCTTATTTTACCACCCATCTTACCCCAAAATCAACACAATTCATTACCAACAAATAACACTAGGTTTTAGAATCATTGCCAGAAGATGTAGGATTTAATATAGAAATAAAATGGATTTGCCAACACAGGGTAAGTAATTTTTTTGTTACTCTCTTTTGCTTTAATGGCATTTACTAAAACTGAGATCTTAATTTCTTTCTTTGAAGCACATTGTTTGCACCACAGGAGAGAAAAACAATTAAATATGTTTTAAATCATTCTCAACTTTAATTATTCATTATCCACAAATGTTTACAGAGAAGTTACTAAAGGCCAAGCATTTTCTGATAGCTGAGAATATATGCAGAATAAGGACAAAGTAAGGTCCTGTTTTCCTAGAGTTGAGGAAAACAAGAATTAATCAATTCTTGGGACTAGAAAGTACTTAGTACTCTTGCAGCGGATACAAGTTCATTTAAGCACCAGATCTTCACAACTGTCCTTAATGAACCCCAATCCAGGAAGACCCAGTTTCATTAGACTCAAGGCACCTGCTCTGATGTGCACATACCCACATATAAACCTGCAACTTAAATCTTGTAAGGAAAGAACTAACTATTGAATGCATTTGGGGCTAGAGGAATTTTCAGGGGAGGACACAGCTTCCCTGAAGGCATCTCTCCCTGGAACTCAGCTTTGGACCTCTGATTCAGCTGTTCAGTGGATTACAGGCTGTCAGTGCAGCCCCTGGATATGGTAACGGTTGCCAGGAATGTGGAGTCCTGAAGTATTGAGTCATAATTGGCCACTTGGACCAACAGTCTAGATTTGTTTCATTTAGAAAAATCTATAACTGCACTCAAATCAAGCTAAGGTGGCCCTGGTTTAGATGGCAGGTTCTTGACCAAGATTTTCCTAAGATTTAATTTTGCATTGTTTGCTGAGGCTTTGAGAATTATTTTGACTAATATTTAAGATGTTTAATATTTTGTAATAAAATTAATACTTAATGACTGAAATATTTTATGATTTGTGAACTATTATCAAAATAGTTAAGTCATAGTAAATTGCAGTTTATAAAATGTATCTTTTACTTTGTTAAGCCTGTTTGTTAAAGTCAGAGCCTGTCAGTTTTTTAATTGCTGCTTGTTGTCTCAGTACTTGAATTATTATGGCTGTGCTGTTACTAGATAACCATGCCGTCTTTGGCAATCGGTCCTTTCTGGCCTTTGGCTTCCTCATCTGTAAAAGAAGTGTTGATTCTAGCAGCAGTTATCATGCCACATCTTTAACAAATATACATGGTTAAAATGGATCTCTTGAGCACAGTTGGGCAGTAATATTGATGGTACAGTTATTATGGAAAGCAGGTTTCTATAGAAATCTACCATCTTCTAAAGGTAATTATTGCATACTTATTCACAGAAGACAAAATAAAGAGACAGCCTAAATGTCCATTATTGGACAAATGGGCAAAGAAATAGCTGTACATAAATACTCTGGGAAAAAATGAGATCTTGCTGTTTGCCACAACATTGAATGGGCCTTGCAGAAATTATTTGCTAAGTAAAATTAAGGCAGCCACAGGAAAATAGTGTATGATTTTACTTATTAGGGAATCCAATTATTTCAAAAGTAGAGAAGAGAGCTAGTTACTTATTGGCAGTGAGACAGTAAAGGAATCAGGTCAGAGAATACAGAATAACAGATGTGTAAGATAAGTATAAAGACCCATATACAGGTTCAGAATATGGGTAATTTGCTGTACATGCAATGCATATTAAATAAGTTGATCTGCTCCTACCATCAAAGGAAGGCAACTGTGTCAGAAGATGGATATAATTACTCTCTTATTCTATAATGTCTTATATGCCTTTGGAAAACACATAATTACATTTCTAAATGTTAGGCTGGTTGTTCTTGGCACTTGTCTATAAATAACCCTGCGGCTCCAGCATGTATCATGGCCTCTTGCTTCCTTCATTCCATGTAGGATGGAGTATGGGATGGCAACTTATCAACATATTTTGACATGAATCTGTTTTTGGATATAATTTTAAAAACTGTTTTAGAAAATTCTGGGAAGAGGAGAATAGTATTTTCTTCGTTTGATGCAGATATTTGTACAATGTGAGTAATATTGAGGTTTTTTGTTGTTTCTGTAACCTTCAATTATAGCTGGGATTTGAGAGGCAGTATTGGGAAGTTATCCAGAGGGCACCCTGGCTTGTCCATATTGTCTTTCCTTCCTGAAAAAGGGCACTTCTTTCTCAAGTGCCCTTCACCACTTCTTTGATGTCTGTACTGGGTCCTGTAACCCCATGTCTGGTATTTTGTCCTTCATACCAGATGTAAGCTCCCCAGGTTTCCCATTTTCAATTTCTGAGATTCTTTAAGCTCTTATATATAAAACTTTGAATCTTTATATTTGACTTGGTTGTATCTGAGTAATGGGATTGGTCTTTCTTCTTCTGCTTTTGAAAATTTTTCAGTCTATAGACCATGAATTCACTGTGTAGCAGGCTGGCCTTGAATTTACAGTGACCCTCCAGCCTCATCCTCCTGGAGCTGGGGTTGTGGGGAAGAGCCATGATGCCTAGTTTTGTTTATTTCTGCTTTGTTTCCTTTCCTTTTAGTAGCTTCTAAGTAATATTATCTTCCTGCCATTTTTTTTCTTTATCCTGTCTGATTAGGGTTCGGCAAAAGCAAAACAAATATCCCATATTATTTTTGACCCAAGGAAAATCTGATATTTACCCTGAACTCATGGACCTCAGATCTAGGACAACACCCATTGCTATGAGTTTTGCACAGTTTGAAAATATTTTGGTAAGTATGTTTTTTAATTTTCTTTTTTTTTAAAAAAAATTAACCTTTAAAAAATTTCATATGTATGCAGCATATTTCTATCATTTCCCTCTCTTTCCTTCAGGCTTTCACATACCCTCCTCACACCCTCTCAAATGCATGGCCTCTTTTTCTTTGTTATTGCTATGCACACATGCAGTTGCCTTAGTCCATTAAATATTGCTCATAACTTTTTATTTTGTTTTATAGCTTATTAAATAATGTTTTCTATTCCATTAATTGGTTAAAGATTTAACTAATGTTAAGTAGAGAAATAACAGTAACTACACATTTGATGTACTTATAAATTACATATAGGTATTAATAATATTGTATATGTATATAATCCATTAAATAAGGGAAATTATAAGGAAAAAAATCTGCTCATCTTTCCCTGATCTGTCTCCTAGAGAGCACTAACCTAGAGTCTGATCATTTAGCATTTGTATTGATTGCATTTCTTTTTTGTAAATAATGAGTTTTTCTTCTTCTTCAGGGGATAAATGCTCATACTGAAGACCTACTTAGAAACCCATCCTATGTCCAAGAGGCAAAAGCTAAGGGATTGGTCATTTTCTGCTGGGGTGATGATACCAATGATCCTGAAAACAGAAGGAAACTGAAGGAATTTGGAGTAAATGGTCTAATATATGATAGGTATTTGTTTTTTGTAAAAAATCTCCATGGAATGTTACAAAAAGTGTAGCCTTTATCTTCTGAACTATTAAATGAGGTTAGGTTAAAATTATGTAGTTTAGCCTAAAGTTTATTCTGATACTTTGTGAGCTTTTCTCAGATGTTGAAGTGTGTCAAAGCCACCTGAGAAGTCTTAACCCAAATATATATAAGTTGCCTTGTGTTGAGCTGCCTGTCCCACTTGTTTCCTGTCTGTCAGAACTTTCTTGGTGATTGTCTTAGTTACTTTCTATGCTGTGAGAAGACACCATGACAAAGGTGACTCATAAACCTAAGGACTTAGTGGGAGGCTTGTTTGCAGTTCCAGAGGGTGAAGCTATATCTATCTTGTGGGGAGTATGGCAGCAGGCAGGCCTGGTGCTGGACAGTAGCTGAGAACTTTCTTCTGATCCACAAGCAGGAAGCAGACAGACAGACAGACAGACACAGACTGGTCCTGGCATGGGCTTTTGTGACCTCAAAGTCTACTGTGACACACCTCCTCCAACAAGGCCATACCTCCTAATCCTCCCAATAGTCTACTCTGGGGACCAGACATTCCCAGACATTCCCCTTCAAACCACTGCAGTGATCTCTTGAATTCTGTGGCTTTCTATAACTTTACACATCCCCAGAGATTACACATCCAGCTCACCTTTGTCCCTTCTTCTCATCTGGATTCCCCTCTCAAGCCTGCTTCCCTCTCACAGCTTCCCTCCATGTGCTGTTTGTTCTTGCTTCAGAGAGAAACTCCTGTATGCTTAAATGTCACTTGCATGAGGGCTCTTTGACAACACTAGGTACTAGTTTCTGTTCACAGGGCATTTCTTTTACTTTGCTCAGTATTATTTATCAATGACTGACACACAGCATGTACGTAATGCATTATACCATGTGTGAATAAAGAGGTATGGAACTGAAAAGAACATTTACTTGGTAGAGAAAGTGATAGTTTTCATCAGACCTGCTTTAAAAAACAAAAATATACTTTCTGTGAATTTAATACATAGTACTCTTTATCCTAAGTTATATCATTCTTTAATAAAGGTTTTACTCCCACTACTTTGTCTGAGCTGGTCTAGTTTATTGACTTAGTTGTTTAACTTATTTATTTTGATTATGGAGGTAGGGAGGGTTTCTTGGTATTTCAGGCTGGCTTAGTCTTGTGGACCTTTTGTCTCAGTTTCCCAAAGCCTGGGGTTACAGTTGAATGTCACTATGCCTAGCTGCTGTGCTGCCGTAAATTGTAGCCTTCATGCTACCTATTTGTCTGCCTACCTTTTAAACTAACTGGTTAATTTTGCTTAAAACAAAATGACGGGGCAGTTTTTTAGAAATAGGTGTTCCCAAACTAACAAAATAAAAATTTTAATTTTGTGATAAAATACTGGCTTTAGCACATGTTGGGAAATTTTTTGTGTATCGGTGAGTATGCAGAAAAAAAAATGACTGCAGATATTTGGGAGCAAGAAAAAGATGATGTGATAGATGACTTTGCTAAGGAATACAAATTTAGATAGCTCCTGGTTGGAACTGGATGTTGATGTGTAGTAGCAGAATGATATAACAAGTACTAAGGAAGATTCTCCCAGAGTCAGTATCTTTGAAGAGGAAGAACAGAGATGGGAGTTTGAGATTGGCAGATTTTCTTCGATAGGACTTAGATTTCAGGCCCAGGTCCAGCATAAACAAGGCAAGGAAGAACTGTTGACATTTGAAGGGCCAACATGGTATAGGCTCCAATTAGGGTCTAATTAGAGACAATATTGGTGTGAAAATATGTATGTATAATGCAAAAATTCTAATAGTTCTCTAGGGTTTACCAAAAAGAAACCCTAAAACACCAGTTTTTTAATCCTTTAATTGTCCCTAGCCAAGTCCTTCACACACACACACACACACACACACACACACACACACACACACACACACACGTTGTTTACTTGTACATTTTTAAGGAGGAGGGTTTTGAGATAGGGTTTCTTTGTATAACAGTCTGGCTGTCCTGGAACTAACTTTCTTTGTAAAGCAGGTTGGCCACAGACTCACAGAGATCTCTCTGCCTCTCCTTTGCCTCTGCCTCCCAAGTGCCAGAATTAAAAGTAGGGATTAAAAGCGTGCACTACCACTGCCTGGTGGCTACCTGTATGTTTCTAAATGGACAAATTTAGAAGGTTTTGAGTGATTAGTGATTTGGAGCATTTGGGGCACGTATGAGAGGTGATAGGAGTGTATAGGTTTTGTTTTGAGTTGTAGCCCCAGCTGGTCTCTATGCAGCTGAAGATGACCTTAAATGCCAGTCTTCCTATGTCCTCTTGATGCTGGGATTATAGTCATGGGCCACCACACCCAGTGTACACGATGCTATCCATGCATCCAGCCCCTGGTGCATCCTAAGTAAACAATAGAGCACCTGACTTGCAGCACAGCCTTAAGTATGCATTTCAGTGATGGAAAGCTTTTTCTACAAAACATTAAAGCACAGATTGGACAGGTAGCCCCAGTATGTGATATAAAACTGTTGGATTTTATTTTCTGACATCATTAGAAGTGATTAATGACCATTATAGCTTTGTCAGATGATCCATCTGGCTTTGGCACAGCAGACAGTCCAGGGTCTGATATAGCAAAGCAGGCCTTGAAGCCCTACTCCTCCTGCCTCTGTACAAGCTCTGAGATGCCTACAAGGCCCAGCTTGACCCATTCTAGGGCTGGGAGTATGTAGACCAGTGACAGTGCTTAAGTGGCCTTGTGAATGGCCTGAGTTCAGTCTCAAGCACCACCACCAACTTCAGAGAAGAGTGGGAGCAAGAAAGAAGAGGGGAAAATACAATGGACACTTGTAGTGAGTGTAAAGGCGTGTGATTTTAATCCCAGGTTCTCCCTCCCTCACCGTGCATCTACCACGTAATTTTTCTCACAAAGCTTAATCTTATTTGAAACCTTAAACAGGCCATTTGTTTATATGAATATAATCTTTATACTTTGTTATGGTCTTAAATTAACCCACTTTTGCATATGTTTATAAAGTACTACTTTTCTGGCTATATCCTGTTTTGGGCTGTTAGTGTTGATGTGAATGCTATTTAATAGATTTCCTGGAAGATAGGCATAAAATTTGTTCAGAGCAGTGACTCAAAACTTTGACTGTTGACTCAAAATACACATACAGATGCATGTCTGTGAGATTAAGAACAAGATTCCGTAGAGTCTTCCCATTATGTGTTATACACTGTTAGATTCAAATCTTGACTTTATTGGCTTTGTGGCCCACTCAGCTGCTAGCTCAGCAAAATCAGACATCCACCCCTGTGTCAGACATTTTCGGCAATACCACAGGACGAATAAGTTGCAGTGTCCATCATAGCCCATTACTGGTTCTCAGGGTAAAGTCCTGCCAGGTGAGAAGGAAGCTACATGAACCCCTGGTTCAGACATAATGTATTAAGCAAGGTTCTGATTGAGAGTCACTAGGGCACTCCTTAGATTACAAGACCTCCTGTTTTCACTAGGACTGTTCCAGTACAGACCAGCTGGTTTCCACAGTCTCACTGCCTTGTCTCTTTTGTGGCATATTTCTATACTTTTAAGTTTTTCTTAAATTTTAATGGGATGTGAGGGGTGTAAAGTTAGATGCTGCTTGTCATTTTTGTGCACGTTTGTCTTTTTGTTTGTTTGATTGAATGGATAGATGGTTTTTAGTGCTAGAGACCACACTAGAATGTCATTCGCGCTACAGAAGTGCTGTACCTCAGATGTTGTGTCTCACTGTGCACAGTATTTGGTAGTTAGAATGTGTATATATTCTGCTTTGGACTGTCTTTCCCTCTATGACATCTCACAGGACAGCATGTGAGGCTGGTCTCTGCTGTGAGTGTGCCTCACTCACTAGAGGCTCCTCCTGGCTTAAGTGACTAAGGACAAGTCCCAGCTCTTGGGAACGCCTCCTCCTGAAAATAAGGCATCACTGGTTCATTGACTTAGAAGGCATATATTTCCAGCATCACTAAAAAACTACAAGTTTCATTTTCTGACTTAAAGAATTGCTTTATAACCAGGACTATATAAGCACAGTTCTAATAACACTTTGGTCTTCATCATAAAGCAGAATATATCACAGGCACTTTTAAAAATGGGTTTTCTTGGAAAGGTTAAGTCAGGCAGTCTTTAATAAACATGGAATTACATTATTTGTGTTTGTTTCACCATAGGATATACGATTGGATGCCTGAGCAGCCAAATATATTCCAAGTGGAGCAGTTGGAGCGCCTGAAACAAGAGTTGCCAGAGCTTAAGAACTGTCTGTGTCCCACTGCTGGCCACTTTGTCCCTTCTTCTTTCTGTGGGGAGCCTGGTATCCATGTAGATGCCAACGGCATTGATAATGTGGAGAATGCTTAGTTTGTAGTGCACAGAGGACATTTGGGGGCACGCACCACTGCTCTGATGTTCAGTTTCATCATTGAGCACTGCTTCTCTACCTTTTAGGTTTCTCAGTCCATTGAAGCAATAATGAAGTATTTTACTATTTCATTACAGTTTCTGCAAGAATATCAAGTATGCTATTTATCATTTGGCCAGGTATAATTACCAATCAGTCTGTACAATGAGCAAATGTACTGTTAAATATTTTCAATGGGTTATCAAAGCCTGTAATGTTGAATCTTCATTAGAAGCATAATACTCGGAAATTGATTGATTATATAAATATCTGATATTTAAATTTTAGGCTTTTCATTTGATTAGTTCTTAAATCATCAGTGCTTGAGAAAAATGACTGCTTAATTAATTATACCTGACCATGGAAAAAATAAGTACCTCAGATGCATGCATTTGCACTGGTGGCTCCAGCTGTCAAATCTTTGAGTCATCTGTGTACATAGATATCTTTTCATGGGTTGATATGAACGTGCACCATATTCATCCAGTATAAACCTCAGACTGCTGCCATTTCCCCACTGACCAAACCAGCCTGCAGATGAACCATGAAACTTGTTTTATAAACCTTTCAGAACTGTTTTGCATAAATGTTAAAATTCCAGAATGCTGCAGGGTAACTTAATGTATAAAATGTTTGAAGTGTATATTGCATATATTATTAGTATAGATCACAATATGTAAATTTGACTCAGTGCATGCTTTAGGTTTTAAGCATGAGATTGTACATGTTTACTGTTAAGTCCTTGCATCTGGTGCTAGGTGAGTAAGAAGATGTCAGGGACTGAAAATATTTTGTCACCTAAAAAAGTCTGTTTGTAGACACTTTGAATATGCTTATTTAGTGTCTCACTACCTAGTAAACAAATGTAATTGCTCTGTGTATGTTACACAGTAATTAAATCCCAGTGCAGAAAATTAAATGTCCTGAATTCTTAAATTGGTATTCTTTATTGTTTAATATTTATCATGTATGTAATTTATTTAGAATTGTAGATCTTACTGTGTATAAATGCATGTTTTTAGGATTATACTAAGATTTCTTCATTAGAAGCAGATTGTATTGATAAAACTGTAACTTCATAATGAATGTTAAATAAAATGACAGATTTATTTTTTTCTTCATCTTAAAATGAGCTTCCAAGAGCGCATTACTTTTGTAGAATGGTTTTATAATAGTATCCTGACAAATAGAAATTTCATTCTGATTGTACAGGCTGGCTCACTACTCTTTTTCATTGTGTTTCTATTGAGGCAGTTTGTTCATATATTGACATATTTTGACAGGAGCCACAAACCTATGATTTGAAATGACAAGTTGTACTTTTTTTTTTTTTTTTTTTTAAATACAACCTGTGTAGTTCTGGCTGTCCTGAAACTCACTGTGTAAACCAGGCTGGCTTTGAATTCTCAGATCCATCTGCTTCTGCCTCCTGAGTGATATTAAAGTCATGTGCCACCACCTTTGGTTTCTGGATTTGTTTTTAACTCTGCAACAGTGGAGTTCTGTGTTGTGGGAAGATGGGTCTGCAATGCTGTGGAAATGTATTTGTAATGTATGTTTGATGGAGTGCAGTTTAGAAAATGATCTTTTGCCGTGGTATTTCTGTATCTTTTCCCACATCAAATGGGTATTAAGCACTTTCATGTAATTGGTACTTTCTTCTGTGGACCTGCACACCCTGTGGTGAGTACTCCCTTATGCTGTCCTAGTTTTGTTCTTTCCACTTGTAGCTTCATGTAGTCTCCAGGGCACAAGGGAAGCAAAGGGGTGCAGCAGAGAAGGAAAGGAGTTGGGATGGAGTGTGGGTTTAGTTTTTGGAGAAGAGCTGGGGTGACTATACCACAGAACCTGGCCACTGTCTTTCCTTTCTCCTGTTAAAGGATAATTATTAGATTATTTGCCTAAACTAACCCAGGCTTCCATACCACTAGCTGTCACCTTTCCACTCTACTCAGCCCAGCTGTACCTGTGACCAGCCCTGCACTACCCCCGCACCCTTGTGTCTTTTGCTTGGAAGCTCTCCCAGTCACTTTTTATCACAGCATACTCTATCTCAGTACCATCTAACTTTCTTCACTGCAACACTGGAAAGGGAGGGACCCATATTTTACTACTCATACTGTGTTTGCGTCGATTTTACTGAGAGTCTTGGGACATTCCAGAGAGACACAGTTGAAATTCATCTTACCTACCTTATTTTTATTTCCATAGTACATAAAATGTACTTGCTATGGATGCACATTTTGAAGTCGCTTACATTATGACTGCTGGGATAGCTTATTGATGTCAGGGTTTTTTGTTGTTGTTGCTTTGATTTGTTTTTTTTTTTTTTGTTTGTTTTTCTTTTTCCAAGTCAGGGTTTCTCTTCATAGCCCTGGTTGTGCTGGAACTTGTTCTGTGCCTCTAACAGGGATCAGCCTGCTTCTGTTGGGATCAAAGGCATGCACCACTAAGCCTGTGTGATGTCATTTTTTTACCTGTACAGATTTAATGTTAAATTATTTTATACTTTTGGGAAATTTTATAAGATGATTCTCTGGCATTGTTTCCTGGAACTGTATACTAGCATTGCTGAGTATAAACCAAGACACACAGCTCCCTCCTGAAGGCAGTGTTGAGGTTAGCCTGACCTAGAGCTTTTCGGGCCTGTGTGGAGCACACTAGTTTGCTAGTCATAATGAGGGGGATCATTGTTTTTCTGTCTGCCCTACTCCTGTCTGTGTGCCTCCCCCATCACGGCATTGTATCATTTGATGGAGACATGTCTTGCATTTGATGGAGAACAGGATGAGATGTGACCTAATGTAGAAATGCTTAGCCAAGTTCAGTGGCATCCCAGGTTATCCCTGCATCCCAGACTCCCCCAGAGTAGACCATCCAGTCTGCTTAGCTAAGTGATGGGCACCTCAACAAAGACTTTTCAAGCTGCCTTCTAATCTAACCCCTCCCCCTGCCATCGCTGTTCTCTTGCTGAACCCATGTGATTATGTAATAAGGCAGATGCTCAGGTGTTTTCAGTTCACTTTCTCCTAGATACTCTTTAGTAACTTAGTCACCTTATCACATGTCAAAGAGTCTGCTCAGCATTTGAAACAATGTTATGTTGATTTGCTATATTTAAATATTGAGGCTGGATGTGTTTGACAACTAATATTTTAAAAGTAGAGTCATTCTAACTAAAACACTTTATAAATGTTTGTTCCCAGTAACATGAATTACTTTTTGCATTTGTGCACTTAAAAATTTATTCCTAGATAGATCTTAACAGCTGTTTTGAGATTTGTATAAAATGTTTTTCATTACATTTTATTTTGTGTTTGCCTGTGGTGTGTGCATTAGGGCATGTTCACAAGCCACAGTGCTCATGTGGGTACCATGGACTCAACTCAGCCATCAGGCTGGTAGATGCCTTATCACTTGAGTCATTTCACTGGCCCATAAATGGACCTTTAAGCTAATTTCCATTGCTCATTGACTGTTTCAGTGGTGAGCAGTTAGTTTTTGCTCATTGATCATGCACAGTCATAGCTGCCTTGTGGGTTCATTTCATCAAAATAGCTTGAGTATTCTGACACAAGTGGGGTGGAAAGAAAAGAGGAATATTATTTAGTCTCAGATTTTTTTCTAAGTAACTGGTCATAACTGAAGTGAGTTTTACCTTTCTAGTTTTAAGAACTGTCCTATACATTTTATTAACTAGTGCAGTTACAGGTAGCCCAACATTTCTGTTCTGATGTCAGTGCAGTTGTTAGTTTGATGCATGTTAAACTCTACCAGCAGATGACTGCCAAAATTAACCAAAACAAAACTCAATTTCTTCGCCTTTTTTGGGAGAACCAACCTCCAATAAGAGGTATTGAATTAATTTGGTGATGAATTAATTTGAAAGTTTAGCAAATAGTCATGGTTTTCATTCATCCTTAATGTGATCAAAGAATGAGTAATACTCATTTGTTACGTAACAATGACTACAGTTGAATGTTGCAACCTACTCACCGTGACCTGTAAGTCTCTCTCAGACCTGTCACCCACACTTAGAGATGAAACTGACTTAGAATTTTCACAAAAGAATGTTTTACAGGGCAGGTGTAAGCCCAGCACTCAGGAGTGGTAACTCACCATGACACTGCAGTTTGATAACCTGTAGCTTCTGGGAGTTTTATCCACCCATACAGGTTACCTCTGCCTGCTGCGTGGTGTGAGACTAAAGGTGTGGACCACTCATCACCTTGCTGGGCTTTCTTTTTTCTTTTTCTTTTTTTTTTTTTTTAATTAGCTTACAAAGTAACAGGTTTTCTTGGGGCGTTATACCGGAGCCTTAATTTCATGCCTCCCCCTATTTTTTACCCCATCTTCCTGACTGGCCCCCTCCCCACTGAAGCCTAGTAAAGGCTCTTCCCCCCCAGAGTTCAGCACAGGTTGGAATCTGAGAATAGTGCACATCTGAATTGGGGTATTCTTCCTAATGTTGTCTTTCTTACTGGTGCAGGTTAATGTGCTTATTACATCTTCGTACTTATTAAACCTTATTTTCCAACTGATTTTCACACGTGTACACCTGATTTTATTTCACTTTTTTCCCCTTTTTAGACTCATGCTTTAGTTGTTAAGTAGAAGTATAACTTTCATTTGTCTATGAATACTATGAATTTTAAATTATTTTAATTTGTTTAGAGATAGTTTTGCTTTTGTTTCAGGACAGCCTGAAACTCACTAAGTAGCCAATTCATGATTTTTTTTTTTTTTTCCTGCTTCAACCCACCAAGTTACCACCTTGACCTCTCAGCCATAATGGTCTCAATGTATTTAAGATACTTTGCAGGGTGTCCTTTCATGAACTCCTGTTTATTTAAGGACTTTGTGTTAACATTTAGGGGCTTGTGCAGGGGGGTGTTTTGGACTCAAGTGAGCATATTTTTCTTTTTTCTTCTTTCTTGCAGCAGTGTTACCCTTCAGAGCTCCAGATGTCAGTGTGAACTCACGTATACCATTTACACTTAGTAGTGAATGGCCAGAAAGGGCAGGGGACCAGAGTTAAGGATGTGGTTTGTGCAGCGGAGGTCTCTGTTTCTGCAGTTCCCAGCATCTACTCCTGATAGCCAACTGATTTTAATGCAGTCTTTAGGCTGTAAGACAGCCCTTCCTCCTACCCCTTCTCACCAGGTAGGGATGGGCGCAGAAACAGCTGGGCCAGCCAGACTTCTGGTGGACCGTTCTCTTTTACTTAGAGGACAGCTTGGGACAGATGTGCAGGGCCCCTTAAGTCTGGCTCTTAGCCCTTCTGACCTGGTTCGTTAGACATTCCTTTCATTTTATGAGACTTATCACTTCCTTTTAAAACACTACTTCTAGTATCAATTTAAGCTGTTCTGGGGCCTTTAAACATATTTGTGAATGAAAATGTAAAATGCTCAAGCATAAATTTGTGTAGGTTTTCATTTTAGTGGCTTGTATTTTATTCTCATAGTAAGATAAATTATATACTTAATATTAATAAACATTTAAAAATTGTTGTAGGTTGATTTGTGCGTGTTTGGCCTACATGTATGTATGTATGCCATGTGCATACATGGTGTTTGTAGAGGTTAGAAGGCACCATTGGGTCTCCTGGAACCAGAGTTACAGTTTTGAAGCTAGGAGTGGGTTTCACAAGTCCCCCATCCCATCCCAGCCATGCTGGGATTTTTAGGCTGGCTTAATCTTGCACATGTCTTGTGCACGCTGTCTGAGTTATGAATTCTTGTGTGCAACTATGGTGTCTGGAAAATTCTCTCTAGTCACTTGCTACCTCTGGCTTCAATCTTTTGACCCAGTGTCCTGCTCAGGTTTTTGTAGACTTGACACAATTTAAAAAATTGTTCTAGGTTGAGTTGTGCATGTTACCTTGCATTTGTAATAAAGTTACCTTGGAAGGAGGAACCTGAATTGAGAAAATTTCTTAATCAGATTGACTATAGGCAAGTCTTTAGGACATTTTCTCTTATACTGGTTGTTGAGGGAGGGCCAAGTTTGCTCTGGGAATTGTCACCCCTGGGCAGACAGTCCTGCATGGGATAAAAAAGACCAAGAAAACCTTGAAGAGCAAGCCAGTAAGCAGCATACCTCGTGGCTTCCATTCTGGTTTGGACTGTGACCCAGTATATTTGTCAAACTTTTTTTTTCCAAGTTGCTTTTTATCATGGTGTTTTATCACAGCTATAGAAAACAAACTAAGACACCCCTCTTTCTCAATGATCCTTAAAGCTGGGGTAAGAACTTTCTGAATAGGACTCTGTTCACACAGGAAGTGTGGCAAATGGGCCTAATGAAATTCACAAGCTTCTGTACAGCAAAGGAAATTTATTTGAGTGAAAATAGCTTTTCTTTTTAGAAAGAAAGGTTTGCATTTGACATTGGATTAATGCAATTAATGGGAATATGCAAAACATCAAGAAAACAAATGGCCAAAGTGTTCTCAAAGAAGAAAGACTAACAGAAAAGTAAAGTGTGTGTGTGTGTGTGTGTGTTAAAGCTGGTTGTGGTAGCTCATAACTTTGATTCCAGTACTCAAGAGGTAGAGAATCTGGTAGTTTAAGGCCAGCCTGGTCTACGTAGTGAGTTCTAGGACATCCAGAGTAACAGACCCTGTCTCATAAACCACAACTGCAAAAGCAAGTCATCTTTAAAATAACAGCTAATTACACTTGAGAAGCTGAAGACCTGGCACTCGGTGCTTTAAGCTGGGAGTCTTAACAGGCAGAGTAGTCCCGTAACAGCTCTTTCATTGAGGGACAACAACTGGTACTTAATCCACAAGGCGTCAGTGGTCCCAATCTGGTACCAAAGTTTCCTCTAGAGCCACTGGTCTCCAGTCAATGATGAAAGCTTAGAAATGCTGTCTGATGGCCGTCTGAAGGGATCTGTCTGTAGCAGCAACTGGGCAGATCAACTCTGTAGGAAGAGAGAAGGTGAAGTAAGTGAAACCTGATGAGATGGTCTTTCTTCTGCCACATGTTTTTATCCATGCTGTTACCAGAAGGTATTGCCCACAATTGGGGTAGGTCTCCCCATACTGAACAAGACCATCAGGACAGGGTGGCTTATAGAGATTGCTTGTGGGGAGGGCGGGGGTTGCTCCTGCAGAGGACCTAGTTTCCATTCCCTGCACTCAGTTCAGCTCACAACCACCTGTGACTGCAGTTCTGGCACCCTCGGACGCTAGATATGGAGTCAGTGTATGCATGCAGGCATTCACATATACACATAAAAGACAATCAGGACAGTTTTTCAGGTGCAGCTTCTTACTCAGGTGCTTCTAATTTGTGGCAAGTTAACATTAAAAACCAACCATAATATCCAACAGGAAAATGCAAGTTAAATATAATTGGAAATTTTGTCTCACTCCAGTCAGAAAGGCTATTATAAAGAAATGATAATACATGTGGATGAGGCTGTGGGGGAAAGGGAGCACTCATTTATTGTTGGTGGAAGTGCAAATTGGTGTAAATTGGCAATAACTATGAAATCAGTGTGGAAGTTTCTTACAAAAAGTTAAAAATAGGACTCAGCTACATCACTCCTGGCTGCATATCGCAAGTACTCTATATCCTCCTACGTAGGTATTTGCACATCTCTATTCATTACCACTTTATTAAGAAGAGCTGAGTAATAGTATCAGCCTAGACATCCAGCTAACAAATGGAAAATTAAATTGTCGTACACTTACACATTGAAATTTTATTCAGCTACAAAAAGCAATGAGAGTATGAAACTTGCAGGAAAAATTAATAGAACTGGAAAATATTAGACTGATATAACCAAGGCCCAGAAAGCTACAAAAATGACCTTCCAGGTCAGTGGACCTGCTGGTACAATAGAAGCATGACTTGTGTAGGGGGGGCAAGCGGTAACCAAACATTTTATTGGACTTGGTGTCAGTACCATAGGAGGGAATTAATGCCTAGTACTGTAAACCTGGCCAAGAGTCATAGGTTGGGAGATAATAGGCCCTGGGGGAGCCTTCTACTGTTGTTTTGCTAAATATACATGTTGTCAATCTGCCTTCTACATAAGTTTATTTCTCTAAATTTGTACTGCTGTTTGGTCGGAGAGAGGCTGCTTTTTTCTTTACTGTAGTGATTCATAACTAGCTAAAGGGATGGTGATGAAAGCAGAGGAGAGACTGTACCTGAGACCTGGGGGTGGCTGGCCAGGTACTCACTATGTAGACCAGATGGGCCTGAAATGATAGAGATCCTTGTGCCTTTGCTGGGATTAAAGGTGTGTGCCACTAGGCCCAGCCCTTGTGCTAGTCTTTGTCAACTTTACAGTAACTAGAGATACCTGAAAGGGTCAAAAACATCAGTTAGAAGTTGTCTCCATCAGACAGGCCCATGGGCATGCCTGTGGGTGGCATTCTCTTGATTAATGACTGGTGTGGGAAAGCTCAGCCCACTGTGAGCAGGGCCACCCTTGGGCATGCAGTCTTGGTTTGTACAGGATAGTAAGGTGGGAAAGGGGCTGTGATGGCTTGAAGAAGAGGCCCATATTTGAACACTCAGTTATTCAGAAGCAGCCCTACTTGAGAAGGATCAGGAGGCGTGGCCTGGCTGCAGCAGGTGTGTCCCTGGGGTGGGCATTGAGGTTCCAAAAGCCCAAGCCAGTCTCAGTGCCTCTCTCTTCCTGCTGCCTACAGATCCAGACGGAGAACTCTTAGCTCCCTCTCTCTCCAGCACCATGTGTGCCTGCATGCCACCATGCTTCCCACCATGATGATAATGTATTAAACCTCTGAAATTGTAAGTAAACCCCAATTAAATGCTTTCTTTTGTAAGAGTTTTCCATGGCCATGGTGTTCCTTCACAGTGATAGAACACTGACTAGGCCAGGGAGCAATCTAGTAAGTAGTGTTCCTCCATAGTTCCTTCCTAGAGTTTCTGTCACCTCAGTGACAGACCTGGGTGTTGTTAGATTAAAGTGAGAGAGAGAAGAGAGAAGAGGAGAGGAGAGGAGAGGAGAGAGAGAGAGAGAGAAGCCCTTTTTCTCCAATTGCTTTTGGTATAGTGTCTATCACAGCAACAGAAAATAAAAACAATGTACCTGGTTCCCCTAGAAATCTCTTGGCCTTCTCCCTGCCCAGGACTAGACAGGCTCTCATCTTTGAACAGTGGTGTTAGTTTTTCTACTCCTGGCAACAATCAGATTTATACAGTTTCTATTCAAGTATGTTCCCAACACATGGGCTAAGAAGAACAGAAAGACTAATCTGGCTGGAACAAGTTTCAGGTGTAGGTGCAGTGAGGCAAAAGTGCATCTCCTGGTGACCCCTGGAGGGCAGGAATCTATTTACCCTCTTATGACTATACATAATTGTGTGTGCATATGATTAAAACCAGATGCATTATGGGAAGGGACAGTAGAGAGATGATCCTATAGCCTAAGCTACCAATCAAAATAGAGAGCTACCCAAGCTATAACTCTTAGTTGCAAGCCCCTCCTTCTCTGGAGCTCCTTAAAACCAACCTCAAAGAATAATTGTGGCCCTTGAGTATTCTCATCTCTGTGGTAACTGTCAAGCTTACTGGTGTATTTCTGGAATCACTCTGCTCAACGTAAATCTGAGGGTTTGCAGTTCTTTGGGTTAGAGCCCAAGAACCTGGACATGCCTGGCTCAGACTTGGATGACTGATAACACTGAGGATGCATGAGGTGGCGCCTATGTCACCCCCTCTCCAGGGCTCAGAGAACATTGTGAAGAGAGGGTGGAAAGAATGTAAGAGGATGAGGAGGGCTGCTGCAAAATGGTGTCTCCTGGACAAGACATGGCTCCTCACAACTACGAAGTTACAAGAGCTTTTGCTCTCTGCCCAGGACAGAGCCTATTAGCATTTGATCATGGATAAGGGGGACTCCTGCAGCCCCAGTCCAACACAAGGAGTTGTTAGGGATCTTGGTTGCAGGAGATGCAACATTTCTCACTGATAAGTTGCCCATGCTCCAGGAAATAATTTCCTACCTATGTTCATGCAAGTCACAAGGGGGGAGAAAAACAGGCATGGGATGGGGGGGCTTGTTAGAAACAGGAAAGGCTTCAGTGGGAGATGGAGGTTAACGAGAGTAAAGGGGGTAAACATGACCAAAGTTCAGTCTGCACATTTATGAAATCATCAAATAAGTTTTAAAAGCCTATTACAATTCTATTTTTTGTACTTGGCTGTCTGTGTTACAAGATGGAACATAACAAGTTAGTTTTAACATGTTAGTAACAACAGTATTCAGAACCATGTTTAAAACATGAATAAATTAGACTGGGTGAGGTGGCACATGGCTGTAATTTCAGCACCGGGAAGGCAGAGGCAGGTGATCTCTGGAAGATCAAGCCTGTCTGATCTTCATAGCATATTCTAATCCAGCCAGGGTTACATGGAGAAACCCTGTTCCAAAAAACGAAACAACAAAAAAATTATGAACAGCCCATTTTCATCTTAAGGCATAAATTTATTCTTCTGTTCACTGTTTTTAGGGGAGGATGGGCATGTGGAAGGCAAACAGTGCTGGCGAGCTTAGGGAGCATCCTGGCCTGGAAAGCGTGGCTCCTGTGTTCATAGGCAGCGCTGGAGAAAACCACAAAAGAACCTCCCTCCTTGGTGCCACTTGTCCGCACCACCCTTGACATGTGCTCATGGAGAACCAGAAAAGGATCTTGTGAACACGGCAGGTCTGTAGGCTCCCGTGGCCATGGCAAAGAGCACAAAGCTCAGAGGTTTCACTCTCATGAATTTTCTAGCAAGGATCAGTAAAGCATGGCTGGCAAGGCAGACCCTGGAAGGACAGGACGGGAAACTGAGGCCCCCTCTTTGCTTTCTACCTCAGTGTAGGGTCTTTATCTCCTTTCTTTGCCTTTAACATTGACAGCAGCTCCCGTTCCATTACCTCCTAACACTACCTTAGGTGCCACAGAATGAACAGACACAGCAGGCTGAGGAGTCTGAGTAGGAGGTAGGCTGAGGGAAGGGTAGACGCTGGGGGACGGCATGCTGCTGCCCTAGAGCAGTGGTTCCCAACCAGCTTTTTCACAGGAGCACACGTCAGATGTTTTACATATCAGGTATTTACATTACAATTTATAACAGTAACAAAATTACAGTTATGAAGTAGCGTGAGGACATGGATTCATCATTACAAAGCTCTGTTTCAGGGCCTAGGTCTGAGAGTGTGCCTGATTTTCAATAGATTCAAAAGTTAGGTTTGTGCCAGAAAGTTCAGCTAATAGTTACTATACCCTGTATCCTTTTGCCCAATCCTGGAATGCCAAGATGTACAGCACCTCACTGATGTAGGCTTTCTTTAAAACCTCCTCCCCTTGGGACTGGGGAGGGTCGATAGCTTTCCGCTGTGCTAGAACGAGGTTATCAACCTGGGTTCATTTGGTACCTGTATGTAACAATAAAACCCTCATGCATGTTGCAGTGCATCCAACTCAGTGGTGGTCTCTGGGAACTTCTAGACATAGGCACAACAGTAGTAATGAGACAATTTTATGGTTGGATGTCACCACAACATGAAATATATTCAAGGGTCCTAGCCTTAGGAAGGTTGAGACCCACTACTGTGGAGGTCTGGCTGAGGCCCTGCATGGTGGGGAGCTGTATGATAGGCTGCAACAGGACTAGCCACCCAGGGCCTGGCAACACTGAGGGCTGGGGGAAGGGTAGGGTCCTGGTAGATCTGGATGAGTATCCCACAGTTCTGAAGAGAGAAGCCAATGGGAAGGGAGAAGAACTGGACCAACAAGAACACAGGCCGCAGGCCCAGGGGACTGAGACCTCCCTGGGAGCCCACTGTTACAGGAGCTCTTTGCCAACCAGCAGCATTTTGGATATCTGAGTAATTGGTTCTATAAAAGAAAACTGATGTTCTGGAGAACCTGAGATGCCCATCTCCCAGCCTGCCCAGATCCTTTTATTCTGTTTTATTCTATGTGGATAAGTGTTTTCACAAATGCCTGCATGTATGTATGATGCACCACATTCAGGTTTGGTGCCTACAGTGGCCAGAAGGTGGCATTGGAACTAGGGTTACAGGATGGTTGTTAGCCTGCCCATGGGTGCTGGGACTCCATCTCTCCAGCCCTCCTGTTATTGAAACTGTTTCTTGCTAGGTAGTTCAGGCTGGCCTGGAACTTGTAATGTCCCTCCTCCCTCGGCCTCCCAAATAACAGGAATACAGCAATGTGCCCTCATGGCCAGACTTTGTCAGATTTTGTTTTGCTTCCCAGGTGGTCTCCTTACATAGTTGAGGCTGGCTTGGATCTTGCCAATGTCCTCTGACCATAGCTTCTGAATGTTGAGATTACAGGTGTGTTTTACCATGCCTCGCTTTGAAATTTTTTTCTTCATGAATTGCTGATCATTATTGTCACTAATTCCATTTTAAGAAATATTCTCAATAGGTAGCTAAATAATTGTACTAGTTACAAAAGCTTATTTCCACCAAAGAAGTTTTCCCAAAGAAGTTTTTTTTTTGTTTGTTTTTTTGTTTTTTTGTTTTTGTTTTGTGATGGGGTATTGTCTGCCAAGGGTTAGAGCAATACAATTTTAGACATGAGTGCTACCTTGAGTACAATTTGTGCACTGGGCCACTGCAGCGCCTCCAGGGAATCACATTACCAGCACATCTCAGCTTCTGCACAGAGTTCCATTATCAAGGCTTCTAACAATTCGACTCCTGACATCCTCATCTGTAGGACCTCTCGTCACTATATGCCGGGTGGCTATAGCAGTGTGAGAAGGTATGTCAGCCATTGACTCCCGCCGAACAGCAAGCCAAATTCTTTATACATGAACAATTAATTAGGGCTAGCGGCTGGCTTCAGGTGCAAGGTGCACCCCCTTGACTCAAAAGTGAAGAACTTAAACTACACACTCCCTTATTGTCTTTTGAATCTTTGCTGTGCATACTTACAGTGAATTATCGTGAAAGCATGCATCAGCTTTAAGTTAGGATTTCCCCAGCCTCAGTGAATCTTTGTGGAGCCTATGGAACATTTGCCCTCCACATGCTCTAGATAGTCTCTGAAGGTCATCTGTGTGTGTGGCCTGCAGAAAAGAAAGCTGCTGTAGACACCCATGCACTGGTGGTGTGCACATGGAAGTGCTTTGCATGGCTCCCCCTGGGCTATAGTTGCTAGGTCCTATGATTACTGTATGTTCTTTTTTTTTTTTTTTTTTTTGCTTTATTTATCCTCATATTCACATTCTACCTATTTTTTACTAAAATATATTTTTTCCTCACATAATATGTCCCGATTATGGCTTTTCTTCCCTCTGTTCCCTCAGTTTCTCCCCATCCCTTCCCATCCAGATTCACTCCCTTCCTGTCTCTCATTAGAAAACAAATGGGATTCTACAAGATAATAATAAGATAAAGGCAAACAGGAGGCGCCCAAGAGAAGGCACAAGAACCAAGAGTCCATGCACACTCAGGAAACCCATAAAAACACTAAACAGGAAGCCGTCATGTACATACGGAGGACCTGCTGCAGATCCGCTGCCCAGGCTTTGTCTCTGTGGGTTCATGAACATTGCTCATTAGAGGTCCTTGTTTGCTTGGTGTCCCCTGGCTCTCTAAACACTCTGCCTTCTCTTGTGAGGGATTCCCTGAGGAGGAGGATTTGATGGAGACATCATGCCTTAGTGTTCATTTATTTTGTAGTCCTAACTGTTCTGGAACTTACTCTGTAAACCAAACTGACCTTGAACTCAGAGATCTGCCTGCCTCTGCCTCTCAAGTGCTGGGGTTGGAGGTGTGCACGACTGCCTGCTAAATGCTTAGTTTTTAAAAAAGAGATGGCTGAACTTTTCCATAGTGCTATTACTTTACCCTTTCAACAACGACAGAGAGAGAGAGAGAGAGAGAGAGAGAGAGAGAGAGAGAGAGAGAGACTGGTTACCCCTCCTAGCACTTTCTATGAAGGTTTTTATCTTCAGCTATGCTAATAGATGTTAATGTGAGTCTTCTTCTGACTCTGGGTCCACATGTGCCACACATGCATGCAGGCATTCATACATATATGTAAAATAAATCTTTGAAAAGAGAAGAGAGAAGGAAAAGGGAGAGCCGGAGGATGGTCGGGGAGAGGAGAGGAGAGGAGGATCCTGGTGCAGCAGCACAAAGGGGAGATGCGCTGAGCAAAGTCGGAGCAGAGCACCCAGCTTGGGAGGTTTCAAGCTGAGTCACTGAAGCCTGGGGTTGAACCAGGACACCAGGGCAGCAGCATTTGGGAGCACAGTACACTAGACCCAAATAACTTTGGATGGTAACAAAAGGCGAAGATGTGGCCGAGGGAATCCAGATATTCCTGTGTCCAAGGCAGCTAGCTCTGTAAAGCCGAATTTAGGCGGGTCTTTGGAAGACCATGTGTTGAGAGGTTGTGCGCAATCACTCACAGGCCTGAACTTCCTGCTGATGGAGGTCGCTGAAGAAGCTTCATCTGCATGTGGTTGAGCGCCAAATAACTTCCAGCCATAGCAGCCACATCTGCTCCCAGTCCATCCATCCCGAATCACAGCCTCTCAGAAAGCCAACTTCTCTCTCTCTGAGTGAGCAGGAGATCTCTCCAACATCCCCTCACACCTGCTGTGTCTCTGGCTCTGCCAGCTTCTTGCCAAGGCATCCTGCTGTCTCCCTTCTGTTCCAGGAGGACACAGATCCCAGGATGGTCGGACTGTATTTTATCGCTGCTATTTGGGTCATGTTGTCCTCCCCTAGGGGAGACTTTTCTGGTGCCTTCCCCGCAAGCCTTGCTTGGCATATTTTCGTCTTCAGAACTTCTTTCTGTAAATTCTCTGGGCTCATTTTTGCTGACTTATCTCCGAGGGATGTTTTCTTAAATCAATTTTTAACATGAAGTTCATCTGAAAAGGGAGAGCTCTCAAATTATCATCTAAAGATCAAGATTTACATTTTTCCTATACTTGAAAGAACACATAAATTGTGCATATGATGCAAAGGATGGCTGGTCACAGCATCCTCCCCAGCTCAGCTCTCCACACCTCCGCACACAGACGCCGTGACTATTCCTGCGATCCCCTCTCTCCTCATCACCCTCAGCAGTCCTATCTAGCATGTTCTCATTCTCGGTCAGTCCCCTTCTTTCCACTGTGCCCATGGCTCCTGCATCGGCACAGGCTGTGTTGAATAGTTTTGTGTATTCTCCCTGTACCTCAGGCCTTTGTCAAGGACTTTCTCTCATGTTGAAACATGGAGCCACAATTTGCACATCTTTATTGCTACAAAGTATTTTCTCAAATTCTTTCTACCATATTCCTCCGTTAATGAGTAGTTTACTCTTTATTTCTCCTGTTAAAAGCATAGTTGGGGGACATTCAGCTTTGCTGCTTTGAGCAAGATTCCCCCATGCTCTTGGGTGCACATGCACCACAGGTTCTACGTCATCAGTTTAGACCAAAGTGATCCTACTAATTTATGTCCCCCACTCCCCATTCCCATGCCAAAAGTGACAGTGAAATACTATGATTCTACTTCCAAGCAAGCGCTTTAGGTCATTGTGTGAATGACTTTTACCCAAGTAAACCCATCCTAACAAGACTCCTTTCCTCTCCCATTAAAACTGTGAAAGCAGTTTTCACAGTTCCATGTTATTTACTGCCCCCCCACAACCTTTTAAAATGTGAGTCCCAGGAAGGAGGGGCTCTCATGGTAAAGTTCCTACTGAAAGGCCTCTGAGATGCTCTGCTCAGCACCTCCCCATTGCTCATAATCACAGGCAACAGGCCAGAGGAACTTGGTCTCTGGAACCAGCCTTAGCAAAGGAGTTTTCTGAGGCAGCACTGACTCTGAATGCTGTGTGGCCTTGCACCAGAGAGCCTGCCTCTACGCCCAGGAAGCAACTCTGTCTGGTGTCTAAAGGTAGAGGCATAAACAGGAAACCACAGTCTGCACCTCTTACACTAACACAAATGCAAAACTCTGGAACGAAGTGATAGCAAAGAGATCTGGAGGTTAGCCTCTTGGGATTAATTCTAGGAACCTAATGCATCAACATGTGAAAAGCTGATGCAGTGAGATCTTGCTTCAAAAACAAAAAAGACATGAACATATAGTAAGACACTTCTTATTAGAATAAAGGTTTAAATAGCACATGGTCATCCCAGTAGACAGAAAAATATGGGATATATAAATCCGATATCTCTTCATAAGGAAAACAGTTGTCACATGAGAACCATGCAGTCAGGGCTCATGGTCTTTGCAGGTGAGGTTTAGTTTTCATGCATGTGTAAATTGCATGTTTGGCATATTTTCCCCTCATACCCCCTTACTGTTCTTTCCCTCCCATTAATTCCCTTAGCCTCCCTAGACAGCTTTTGCTCTTAAGAGATGTTTATATCTACTTATGTGTGAGGGTGTGTGTGCGTGCGCACATGTGTCTGCATCAGGAAATATGCACCAAATGTATGGGTGAATGCCTGGAGAGGAGGCCATAGGGCATCCGATCCCTGGAACTAAAGTTCCAGTGGTTCGTGAGCCTCCTGCCATGAGTCCTGAGGGCTGCACCCAGGTCCTCTGCAGGAACAGTGAGTTCTCTTGACTGCTGAGCGCCCCTCCATCTTCCCCTGGCTGTTTACTTCTACTTTCTTGTCAAGTCACACATGATCACCCATCATACATTTTAGATAAAATTAGAAAGTGTAAGTGAAAAAACCAAACAAAACAGACTTCCTAGATTGGTTTAGTTCACCGGCTCTTTTTATCTCCAGTTACATTCATTTTCCAGCAGATGGCATGACTTCATTCCTTATGGCTGGAAAAACATTCTATTGTGTTCATACCACTCTTTCCTACCTGTGTTAGCCAGGGTTCTCTACAGAAACAGAAATTAAAGAATGAATCTCTCTCTCTCTCTCTCTCTCTCTCTCTCTCTCTCTCTCTCTCTCTCTGTGTGTGTGTGTGTGTGTGTGTGTGTGTGTGTGTGTGTGTGTGTGTAAAGGATGTGGTCCAGCTGTCCAACAAAGGCATATTTGTTGGACATGAAGGCATATCAATGGAAAGTCCAAGAATCCAGTGTTGTTCAGTTCACAAGGCCAGATGTTTCAGCTGGTCTTCAGTCCACTTGGAATCCTCAGGAAGTGTGTTCTAATGCCAGTGACAGCTTCCTTTCTCCATGTCCTTTAAGGCTAACACCAGAAGGTGTGGCCTACATTAAAGGTGGGTTTTTCCATCTCAAAAGAAAAGTATTAAAGCATTACCTTCCCACTTCAGAGATCTAGATTTTATAGAAGTGAGTATTCCCACTTCAAATGACCTAATTAAGAAAAAAATCCTTCACAGGTGTTCCCAGTCATTTGGGTTTTAGTTAATTACTAATTTAGTCAAGTTAGCAACCAAGAATGGCCCTTATAAGTGCACTCACTGTCCAGTTCATACACAAGTGGTACTTGTCCAGAAAGCTGTCCATTTCTTCTAGGTTTTCCATTTTTGTGGAGTATAGATTTTCAAAGTATGACTTGATAATTCTCTGGATTTCCTGGGGGTCTGTTGTTATGTCTCCCTTTTCATTTCTGATTTTGTTAATTTGGGTAACTCTCTCTCTCTGCTTTTTGGTTAGTTTGGATAGGGTTTATTTTATTAACTTTCTCAAAGAACCAACTCTTTGATTCATTGATTCTTAGTATTATTCTCTTTGTTTCTATTGTGTTGATTTCTGCTCTAAGTTTGATTATTTCCTGCCATCTACTCCAACTAAGTGAGTTTGCTTCTAATTGTTCTAGGGTGTTCTGTAGCGGGAAATCAGGAACTATATATGTGAACGATCACGTCAGAGGACTGGAGACGAGCGGGGCGTGGTTAACTGGAAAGGATTCCAGAAGTAGACCTTCGAGGGAGAGGACCAGGACAGGAAGCCGTCATTCTCTCAAGAGAGTTCCCGACTAGGTGCGCAGTTCGGGCCAGCGGTGCGGGAGTTCGGAGGTACGCTGTGGGGATGAGGAGTTTTCCTTAGAAAGGCTCCGGTGCGCTGCAACCTTATCCTTTCATTTTCTCTTAAAACCGTCTCTGTTTTGTAAGTGATTTTCACAAAATAAACCCCATTTAAAACATATCTCACGGCGGGTTTTTACCGCGATAGCATTCAGCTGTGCTGATAGTTCTCTTGTGTGGGATTTCTCTTGTCTTTTCATGTAGGCATCTAGTGCTATGAATTTTCCTCTTAAGACTGCTTTCATTGTATCCCATAAGTTTGGGTATGTTGTGGATTCATTTTTGTTAAATTCTAGAATGTCTTTGATTTCTTTCTTAGTTTCTTTCTTGACCCCAGAGGTGGTTCAATTGAGTGATGTTTAGTTTTCATGAGTTGGTAGGCTTTCTGTGATTTGTGATGTTGTTGAACTCTAAGTTTAGACCCTGGTGATTTGATATGGTACAAGGAGTTATACCCATTTTTTTGTACCTGTTGATATTTGCTTTATGACCTAGTATGTGGTCAATTTTAGAGAAAGTTCCATGTGATGCTGAGAAATATGTATATTCCTTTTTGTTTGGGTGGAAGGTTTGGTCAATTAAGTCCATTTGGGTCATAACTTCTGCTAGATCCTTTATTTCTCTGTTGAGTCTATCTGGCTGATCTATGCAGAGGTGAAAGTGGGATACTGAAGTCTCCCACTATTAGGGTGTAAGAATTGATGTGGGATTTGAGCTTTAGCAATGTTTCTTGTACATATGTAGGTGCCCTTGTGTTAGGGGCATAGATATTCAGAATTGAAATTTCATCTTGGTAGATTTTTCCTGAGATGAATAAGTAGTGTACATCCTGGTCTCTTTTTATTGATTTTAGATTAAAGTCTATTTTGTTAGATATTAGAATGGCTACACCAGCTTGTTTCCTAGGGCCATTTGATCGGAAAGTCTTTTCCCAACCCTTTACTTTGAGCCTGTGTCTGTCTTTGAAGTTGAGATGTGTTTCTTGTATGCAGCAGAAAGATGGTTTCTGTTTTTGTATCCATCTTGTTAGGGTGTCTCTCTTCATAGGTGAATTGAGTCCATTGATATTAAGGGATATTAATGACCAATGATCGATATTTTCTAATATTTTTGGTAATAGCTTGTATTTCCTTTTGGGGGGGTTCTTATGTGGACTTATCAATTTTCTGTGGTTACATGGGCGTTTCTGGTTTCCTTAGGTTGGAGTTTTCCCTCTAGGGCTTTTTGTAGAGCCGGATTTGTGGTTAGGTATTTTTTAAATCTGGTTTTGCAGTGAAATATCTTGTTTACTCCGTCTGTTGATTGACAGTTCTGCTGGGTACAGTAGTCTAGGTTGGCATCCATGCACTTTTAGTGTCTGTATAATGTCTGACCAGGACCTTCTTGCTTTCATTGTTTTCCATTGAATAGTCAGGTGCTATTCTAATGGGTCTGCCTCTATAGGTTCTTTGGCCTTTTTCCTTTGCAGCTCTTAGTATTTTTTCTTTGTTCTGTAGGTTTAGTGGCTTGATTATTATATGGAAAGCAGACTTTTTGGTGGGTCTAGTCTATTTAGTGTTCTGTAGGCTTCCTGTATCTTTATAGGCATTTCCTTCTTTAGGTTGGGGAAATTTTGTTGAATATATTTTCTGTGCCTTTGAGCTGGTGTTCTTCTCTGTCTTTGATTCCAGTTATTCTCAGGTTTGGCCTTTACATGGTATCCCAGATTTCCTGGATATTTTGTCTTATAACATTTTTGGTTTTATCTTTTCTTTAACTGATATATCGTAAAGACTATTGAGTCTTCCACCCCAGAGATTCTTTCTTCCATCTCTTAGATTCTGTTGGTTATGCTTGAATCTGTGATTCCAAGTCTTTTTTTCAGGTTTTCTATTTCCAGCTTTGTCTTGGTTTGTGCCTTTTTTATTGCTTCTATTTTAATTTTTAATTCCTGGAATTTTTTTTTTTTTACCTGTTTGTTTTCTTTTTCCTGTTTTTCTTTATTTTCTTTCAGGAATTTGTTCATCTCTTCTAATTTTGTTTGTATTTCCTTTAAGGGAATTTTTAATTTCCTCTTTTAAGGCTTCTATCAGTTTCACAAAGCTGTTTTTAAGGTCATTTCCTTCTGTTTCCTCTTCATTGTTATGTTCAGGTCTTGAAGCTACAGAACCACTTGCTTCTTCTGGTGGAGTCTTGTTGATCTTTGTATTATTGTATGTATTCTTGCACTGGCATCTTCCCATTGTTAGTTTTTGGTCAATTCTTAGTGGTTTGTTGGTCTGAGGACTCTTAATCAGCTGTGTGTTCAGAGGGTTGGCTGCTCCCGTGAGGTCCCAGTGCTATGATGCCAACCGTGGTCTGGGCAGACTGTGTCCTGCCGAAACTGCACCCCATCTCAAGGCCTGGGCCCAGGGAGCAGAAGTCACCACTTGGCCTGAAGGGGGGATGACCCTCACCTCTGACCTCTGAGGGGCATTCTTTTAGGGTCTCATAACTTAAATATGAAAACCACTAATATTATCTTAATTGATATTATAGTACTTGATAAAGAAATTGAAGAAAATATAAATATCTGCTTAAAATATGTTTATATATGCTCAAACACATTCTTTTTTTATTTTTTTTTTGTTTTTTAAATCATTTGGTTTTTTTTATTTTTTTTTATTTTTTTTAAACTTTATTTATTTATTTATTTATTTGCCTTGATGTTTACCTAGAACTGGAACTACAGACAGTTGTTAGCTGCCATGTGGGTGCTGGGAATCGAACCCGGGTCCTCTGGAAGAGCAGACGGTGCTCTTAACCGCTGAGCCATCTCTCCAGCCCCGCTCAAACACATTCTTAACAAAAATGACAAAAATACCTTATGTCAATTTTAATCTTTGTTTCTGTAACTGGTCACATGATCTTAGCTCATAATTATAACTATCTCTTCTTACTACCCATTCTGTATTTCCTCCACCCTTAGCAAGTATCTCTCAGCAGGTCCTGGCTCTTTTCCTGGGTGAATGACCCATACCTTCATCCTTGAAGGGTCTGTACCCTTTGTTATCCTGCCTGGAATAGGCTGTGGTACTTTGCCATTGATTTTAATCACAGGACATGGTAGCACCAAGTGATGCCCTAGATCAGTGGTTCTCAGCCTTCCTAATGCTGTGACCCTTTAACACAATTCCTCATGTTGTGGTGGCCCCACTATAAGTTTATGAATTATAATGTAAATATGTTTTCTGGTGATCTAGATGACCCAAGAACGGGTAACCCACAGGTTGAGAACCACTGCCCTAAAGAATCTGCACTCCAGACATAATCTTTCTTCCCTCCATTATGAGGAAACAACCCAATTTCTCCTTGGTAGTCTAGATCAATTACCCTTCCTAACACCATCATTTCTTTCATAGCCTGTTGGCTTAAGGGCATTTAAAGCCTAAAGTGACCAGAAGGATGTCTGAACTTCTGGTTCAGTGAAATGTTTGTTCTGTTGTCTGTCAGAAGCACTCCCTGTTCTGAAACTAAACCTTAGTCAGAGCTTAAGGTTGTGGGAACCAGAAGTAAAAAAAAAAATGTTCCTAGTGAGTCACTAGGTGTGATAGTGAGTGGAAGTATTCCCTTTTCCACTTCTTGATTCCCAGGAATCCCATGGACCCTGGCTAGGAGAGAAACTGTAGCATATATTGAAGTCTAAAGTAAAGGATATACTGACTTCCAGAGAACCCTGCCCAGCCTTCCAGGCTGCTGCTACCTAACTGGTATTCTGTGTCTTCTCCATCTTTTTATCAGGACAGCTGCTTCAAGATGGTGGGAAACATGCCAAGTGGATTTCAGGATCTTGGCCTTACTGTGGTACTTCTCTGGCTGTGAAGTGAGTTCTTGGTCAGAAGCAATGCTATGCAGAATACCATGATGGTGGATAAGGCATTCTGTAAGTTCATGGATGTTACATGTTCCATAAGTTACATGTAGGAAAGACAAACCCATAACCAGATAAGAATCTACTCCAGTAAGGACTAAGTGTTGTCCTTTCAACAGAGGAAGTGGGCCAATGTAGTCAGCCAGCTGCCAGGTCACACTGATAGAGTCTCACTATATGTGCCCAGCTGTCCACCAGGCTGGCCTTGAACTCCCAGAAATCTGCCTGCCTATGCCTTCAAGCCATGCAGCACCACACGCTATTAATTTCTTACTTACTGCCATTCTGACTAGGGTAAGATGGAGTCTCTGTAGCTTTGCTCTGTGTTTCACTGATGGCTGCTGCAGAGGTGGAGCACATTTTCATGTGTAATGACCATTTGTGTCTTGTACCTTAGAAACTGTCCATTTCACTAGCCCATTTATTGAGTTGATTTCTTTATTATTTTGAATTATTTGTATAGTCTAGGTATTTTCTGTCAGATGTGTAACCAACAAAGAAATTTTCTCATTTCAAAGGCCATCTCCTCCCTTATTTCCTTTGCCATAGACGAGCTTTTGAATTGCATATGATCCCATTTGTCAACTGTTGATCTAATCCCCTAAGGAACTGGTGTTCTGGTGATAAGTCCTCCTTCAGGCCTCTATCTGGGGTTTTCTCTTCTTCTTCTTCTTCTTCTTCTTCTTCTTCTTCTTCTTCTTCTTCTTCTCCTTCTTCTTCTTCCTCCTCCTCCTCCTCTTCTAATGGTGTCAGATGTTGCAGTGCTTGATCCTCTTGGAGTTGGGTTTTGTGCAGGGCAAGCTATTGTGACCTCACTTCACCTCTACATGTGAAAATCCATTTTCCCAGCATATTTTCTTAAAGAGGCTGTATTCCTCAAGGTGCATTTTCTGTATCTTTGTAAAAACTGAGATGGCTTTATGTACAGGAATTTGCATCTGGGTCTTTATTCTAGTGAATTGCTCTCCATGCATTTTATTTATTCATTCATTCATTCATTTATTTATTTTTATTTATTTATTTTGGTCTCAGAACCATCCTGGTCTTGCTACTATGGCTCTGTGGTATAACTTGTAAGCGGATATGCTGGTACCTCCAATATTATCCTTTTGCTCAGAGTTGCTTTATCTGGAGTCTTTGTTGCTTCCATAGGATTATTTTTAGGGGCCTTGGCCTGGGCAAAGCAGCTTTATTAGAGAGCACAAGGGCCACCTAGGTCTCAGGATTTAGCACCGAGGTTGAACAACATGAACAAAGCCCAGGGGTTCTGCATCCTGTCTCAGCCCGTCGCTGTTCTCCTCACCTTATTCCTCCTCTTCTCGTATGACTTCTCGCTTTTCCCAGGCTCGTCAGGGAACCACAGATTTCTCCTCTCATCATGTGGCCAACTTGATGAGAACTTAGGGCGAACTCATCTTTGAGAGAGGAGCCTGCAGGGAGCAGGAATTAATATTCCAGGGCAATGGCCTCCAGTGAGGACATATGATGTGCATGACCCTCTCTGGCTGGTCACCTCAAGGGTGTGTAGCCCCCTGGCACAAATAGACACAGTGACCCAAAGACACTGCCCTAGTTTGAGTTTCTATTGCTGTGAAGAGACACCATGACCACTGTAGAAATAGTTTGATTTTAAATATATAATACACTACCACAGACCATGGCAACTCTTATAAAGGAAAGCATTTAGTTGAGACTGGTTTACATACAGTTCAGAGGTTTAGTCTGTTATGGTGGTAAGTTAGTTATTGGAAGCATGGCAGCACACAGGCAGACATGGTGCTGGAGAAGGAACTGAGAGTTCTAGAGCCACATCCAAAGGCAGCAGGGAAAGCAGTCCACACTGGGCATAGCTTGAGCATCTGAGACCTCAAAGCCCATCCCCTATTAACACACCTCCTAATAGTGCCATCCCCTATGGAACTATAGAGGTCATTTTTATTTAGACATCTCTGGCAGCAGCTGGAAGATAGGATGGAGAAAGAAGAATCGGTGGGGATGTGCATGTCCTTACCTCCTGAAGCATGTCACACCACTCTCCGTATGAAATCTAGGAGTATTTCTTTTCTAGTTCTGTGAAGAATGATGTTGGGATTTTATTGCCTTCCATTGGTTCTGTAGACTGCTTTTGGTGACATAGCTTTTTTCACAATATTTTGTTTTCTAATCCATGACACAGGGCGTCTTTCCAACATCTAGTGTCTTCTTATATTTTTCTCTTGTGTATTTTGAGGTTTTTATTATAAGATCTTTCAGTTTGCCTTGGCTAGACTTTTATGCCAAGTGGTTTTTTTTGTTTGTTTTGCTTTGTTTTGTTTTTTGGTGATGCTTGTAATTGCAAACTGAATTGTTTCCTTAAGTTTTTTCTTAACATGTTTGTCCTTCATATCTAAGAAGGCTGCTGGGTTGCAGACATTAGTGGATTGTGGGTAGCCCAGTCTCCCCAAGTTCTGTCACCTTCCCAGAGTCTCTCCATCCAGATGGACCAGGTGACAGTATCTGACTCTCCTTTCTGGCCCAAAGTCCCCAGCATCTGTGGATTTGGACATCTGTCCTTATCTCTTCTGGGAGGTGCAGGGAAGGGGCAGTTGTCCTGATCATTGTCCCCAGGGAACATGTGAGCCCCTGAAAGAGGACTGCTGAGGGCAGCAAGTCCTAGAGGAAGAAGCTGGCAGCACAAGAGGCAGTCAGAGCTGATTACTGGAAGAAAATGACATCACTTCCCTATGTAGCACAGATAGGAAAAGTGACCCTGGGGATGTACAGCAGGGTGCGGATCCCTTCTCTATGCTGGGAAGTGGTTTTTATTTATATGCCCACAGCCTTCTGATGCAGATGAGCTGTGAGCCCCATTTCTACATGGGATTCCCTCTCCTGATCTCAAATCTGTCCTGGCCTCACATACACTCCCTGGTCTTTAAAGCAGATCCTCACGGTCCCCTTCTTACTACCCAGCTCCCAAGAGCTCACTCTAGTGTAGAGGGGACCCCAAGTGGATCCCCAGAGCTTCCTGAAGGCCTGTCTGCTATATGCTGCTTTCTGTCGCACAGGGAAGGGTACTGTGGGCTGTAGTCATGTGTCTGTGGCTGCCTGTGTCTGTTTGTCTGTTTATATTGGGCTGACTATATCTTTACATGTAGTTTGTGCTCTTAAGGTTGAACTTGAGTTCAGCACCAGCTGTCTGTCCTTTGAGGCCATGATGTAAAGTCAGGGTCTAGACACTGAGCTGCAGCATAACCCTCTGATGGTTTATGTCTTCAGTGTCTGGGAGACAGGGGACCTCTGCTCCCTGACTGCTCAGATTCCAGTATTCCCCAATCCATGGACCTCAAGTTCCTTTGCCCACTTCCTTCCCGTTACAACCTGACTCCAAATGCTCTAAAAAAAAAAAAAAAAAAAAAAGGCAGGCTACTCAGAAACATTCATCCCTGGACACGGCCTAAGCCTGAAGAAGCTAGCATGCTGCATCCTTACTGTGGTGTGTCGCTCGTACTATGCACAGTAGCTTCCCACCCAGGAAAGTCCTTCTGTCAACAGCCCATCTCACTCCCAAAGGTGCGGGCACACTCACACGGTGTGCCTGGACGGCTTGAGCTGTCTATCACTGGTCTCTCTCCTGACCTCCATGTTTCACCAGCTTTCCCCAATTGACTAGTACTTCAGTCTGGAGTCCAGACGGGCTCAGGAGGGACAAGCTGTTCAGATTCACTAGACAGAGTAACGGGGGCTCTGACAGTTCAACTCATTCGGTTTCCAAGGAACCAACTGCTGGATGGTTCTGGTTGGCTCAGCCACTGGTCACCAGCTGCCTCTCTGGAAGGCCTGTAAAGACTGCAGGAGGAAGGAAAGGGGTGGAGGGTGTCTGGGAGATGCCTGATAGACTTGTGTCTGGGCCTGGAGAGCACGCAGGTCATCACTACAAGGATGTGCAGTGTGTGGAGTCAGGGCTGTCTTTAGCTTCTTCATGTGAAGCGCCATGTAAACTGCCAGGCTCCATCTTTGTGTGAGAAGAGAGACCATTGTCAGCAATGATCCAGTCCTCAAAATTACCAAGACCTTAACATATTGGGTATTACTCTTTGAGAAGATGTCTTCAAAGCTCAGGAATGTGCTGGAATCTCAGCAAACCCATTCCTTTCCCAAGAAGACAAGGTAGTTTGAGGGGACCTCAGGCAGAGAAGGCCTGGAAGTATGACCGACTGTCAGGCAGGAAGGGTGGGATCCAGGTGGTGCTCTGAGCTTCAGATGGAGCTTAGTCACCCTCACTAAGCATTTCCCCTGCCATGGCTGCTGCAGTGAGGAACAAGTGTCTCTTCCCAGTGGAGTGACGACTTTGCATCTCAGCTCAGGCTACGGGCCCCTCAGTCTGGCATGCTACTGAGACAGGAGAGGGCTGTGCACCCATGTGCATGTGGAGAAATGGAACCTTCCGATGCTTCCCTTTGGGACATGGTTTATACCATAGAGTTTATATTATGTCTGTGGTGGCCTAGGATGATGACCCTCCTGCCTCAGTCATTGCTATGACTATGGCCACCAAGCTTGGCCTCATTAGTTTTGATTTTTACTTTCCTAAGGTTTACTGAGCTCTTTCTCATGTGTTGTTTGGCCATTTTTATATGCTTTGTTGAAATATCTAGGGTCTTGCCTTATTTTGAGTAAAGATGTTGGGACTTTCTATTGTTGAATTTGGGAAACTGACTTTTTGTACATTTTTTTTTAAAAAAAAATTCTAGTTCTGATTATATGAGTGGGTTAAATTTGTGAAAATCTGTTGAGATGAACCAATATTGTTGATATTGGCAATGTATATGTGTACAATATTACTATATGTGAACCACATATATAATATCTCAATCAAATTAAAACAATACAATGTCAGCAAGGACTAAGATGAGGAAAAACAAACAAACACACATAATTTTCTGAAGAAATGCTGCTGTCAAAAGGACAGAGAAATGAGGTGGGTGGCCACTGGGAAAAGTAGAGACATGGACTTTCTTTACTCATGTATAATGGTGTGTGCATGCATGTGTGTTTGTGTGTTGCCTTGTGTGTAGGTGGTTGTGTGTGTGGTTACCCTTCCCTGTGGAGGGCTGGGATTGATGTAGGGATTCTGTTGCTTCTTCACCTTATTTAGTGGGGATGGCTCTCTTGAGTGAACCTAAGATGGCTAATCTGGTTAGTCAGCTTTCTTTGAAATCCCTTCTTTCTACCTTTAGAGTGCTGGGATTTCAGGTGGGCTGCCATACCCACCCAACATCTGTCTGGGTTCTGAGGCTCCAAACTCCAGGTTTCATGTTTGTATGGCAAATGTGTCAATCACTGAGCCATTTCCCCAGATCTTGGCGGGTTTTTTTTTTCCATGTGAGAAAACTAATAGTATTACTCTATGTGGATGAGAAGAGAGGGGTGGAGGGTATAGGCCTACAGTCTTGTGAAGACACTGGAGCAGAAGCAGAGGGCTGGCCCCAGAGCACAACTCAATTCTAGAGTGTAAGTCCCATAGGGAGGAGCTGTTTCCTCAGGGAACAAGTCTCCGCCTCTTGCTGGGAAGCACGCAGTGGGGAGAAGGAAAGTTTATGCTTCTATAATCTCAGAGACAGCAAGCAAGGTGAGGCCGGGCAGTGGTACTGATTGAGAGGACCAAATGAAAGGCTGTGTGTGGGGAAGAGTGAACTGGAAGACAGATGGAGGGCAGGGCTCTTGGATTATGCTCTAGGTTGTTGCCAGCGTTGATAAAGGGAATTTACAAGCTCTGAAGGTTCTAGGGACAACAAGGAGTTACTTGTTTTCCTGTGCGCTGCCAGGACACAGAGAGTGGGTCCTTTCTCCATTTTATCTGGAGTGGTTCCCTACTGCCAGTCTACTGACTGGGACGGAGTCGCAGCCTCAGGAAAGCTCTGGGTCTCCTTGGAGAACTCATGTGGTGGTGGTGGGGGGGAAGCACGGAGCATGTGAGCTGTGTACCGGAAGGAAACTAAAGGCCCTTGTTACTCAGGAAAGGCAGCCCACTGTCGTTTTCTTCTGTCTGCTCCCTTGTACTCCCTCTCAACAGTCTTGTCATCAAGCAGCACATTAGGTCACAGGACATTCACAGGTTAGGGGCCTATGACCAGGCCAAGGGAAAGCTAGCATGGCCATTATGCACATGCTAATGAGCAACAGGGAGAATTGCTATCAAGGAAATCCTCTAGTTTCATTTGCTCTTAATTAAAGGGTTTGTTGTTGTTTCATTTTGTTTCTATTTTGTTGTGTTTAAAAACCTGATTTGGGAGGCCATACAGCTGAGTACCACATCATAAACGCCCCCACAGGCATTGATAACACCACTGATATTTGAGTTATAAGGACACAGAAACTCAAGGGCCAGTGCTTTTCAGCAGTGTGTACAGATCTGATGGATGAGAAGAGTCTATGGAAGACTTGACGTCTATTTACACATCAGATCTGCACATTTCCTGCCTAAGCATTTGAGTCAGACCCAGCTTAGCTCCTCATGTAGACATTATTATTTAGGAAACATTTTTGTTTAAAACCATTCCATAGTGTTAATTTGGCCTATCGTTCACTGCAGTGGACACATTCCTTCTCCTTGTCTTGAGCTTTTTATCAACACAAGCACCTATAGTTCCTCACAAGGCCCAGACCAAACTATGACACCAGGCTGTTCACAGAAGATGATAGCAGCAACTGAAAGGATCTGGCAACTCCTGAATTAAGCTGCCATACATACGTATGCAAACCTCAAGGTCATACTTGCTTATAAGAAAGAACCCAGTTTTTAAAGCATACACGTGCAAGTGTGTGTGTGTGTGTGTGTGTGTGTGTGTGTGTGTGTGTGTGCACATATGTGCCAAGGCATGCATCTTCCACCATATGGGTTCCCAGGATCAAACTCAGGTTATTGGCAGCAAGTGTCTTTGCCCACAAAGCCATCTCAAAGGCCGGAGAAAACATTTTTTAGAAGCCATGCCCATTACCAAAATTTCAGCCTCTCCCACCAAATTAAACAGAGCCTGCTGCCCTCTCTGTTGAGTGCAATCTACAGTCACCTTTTGGGTTAGAGCTAACTCCTTTAAGCTTTTGCTCATTTTATTTATTTATTTTCAGACAGTCTCACTGTGTAGCTCTGGCATACCTGAATTAATAAACTTGAGACAGTTTTATTGTGTAGCTCCAACTGGCCTGGAATGCACAGAGATTCTCCTGCCTCTGCCTTCAAAGTGCTGGGATTAAAGGGGTGTGCTGCTGTGCCTGCCCTTTAAATTGGCAGTTTGGTGGTGATTTTGTTTTTTTAAGCACAAGTCCTTCTTCCACCAAATTAATCGTTCACTTGTGTTGCAAAACAGTGACTTGGTTTCCACACTGAAAGATCCAGCCATCTGCTCTCAAGAGGAAGACATTTCAGACCAGAAGTTTTGAAGGCTATGCAGTCGTGGGAATAGGTTCTTTATGTAGGGAAAAGCAGCCAGCTAAAGAAACCCACCCTGGCTCTGAGACCAGAGATAGTGAAAGAAACCCACCCTGGATCTAAGACCTGAGCCAGTGAAATACATTTATTCCTGTACCAAAAAGAAATGTTCCCTGACTCTGAAACCAGCACCAAAGAAACACACTTAGAATCAGAGCCAATGAAAGAAATGTGCCCTGCCTCTGAAATTAGTCCCAAAAGCCCAAAAGAGCCAGTGAAAGAAACATGCTTTGGCCCTGAAACTAAAAACCAAATCAGGGTAAAAGAAAGGGAAAAGATCTGACCAATCCCTACCCTGTAAGACTCCCTGGAAAGCTCCGCCCCCCCCCCCCAAGCCCTATATAAGTCCTGAGCCCTCAGCCTTTACCCCATGTCCTCTCCCACCCTGGGCTGAGGCAGCCACCCTCTCCTGGACCCTTCCCTCACAATCATTCTCTTGAATGAGGTTTAGGTGAAGATCTTTTGCTGGAGCAGCAGCAGAGCCTGGACGGAGATCAGCTGATGGAGAGAAGCTGTAACACTGTCACCGCTCAGGGGACCTTCCCTGTTACATGTTACATGCTCCGGACAGAGAGTAGCTTAGCAGGGGAGGGGAAGCGAAGCCTTTGCCAGGCACTGTAGCAATGTCCGGGAGGCCTTCCCTTACCGGAGCAGAGCTGTTAACACTGGGGAAGCCTACTCCTGAAGCAGGGCTGTAAGCTGCGGCCTGTGGCCTGTGGTGTTCATTGGTTCCCCACTGCCTGAATACTTTTTATTCTAGCTGCAGGGCTCAGTATGCCTGGGCTCCTGATTGCCAGGATCTCTTTGCATCTGAGCTGCACTGGGCTGCACAAATACCTACACTTTGGTGTGACCAAAGGTGAGCATGGCTTAAAAAAGGCAGAGATCAAAATCAGAGGAAGGAATAAGAAGCTAAGATATTGGGAGGACTATTTATAGAAGTATCCAAACAGCCAGACAGGCATAGTGTCAAGGAGAATACCGAGAGCTAAGAGTGCTACTCCACAAAGAATCACACACACGCACGCGCGCGCGCACACACACACACACACACACACACACACACACACACACACGCACACCCCGGAGTAGGAGATGGCCAGGTAGGTCTGGTTTGAAATATTCTGTTGTAAATTTCACACAAATGTTTTTTGTAGGCTCTTGTATTGAATTATTTGTCTTCATTTGATGATGCTAATTTGGATGAGATTGGAAACTTAGATGGATGGGACCCAGGAGAAGGAAGCAGGTCAGAGAAGACATGTGAAGGTTGTACCCGATTCCTTATTTGCCATGAGGTGGACAGTCTCCTCCTTCACATGGTGTTCTCTCTAACAAGGAGCCCAGGAACACTCCCTAGCGCCTATAGATGCTGCAGCATGGTAGAGTGCTACACAATGGTAGGGTGCTGGGCTAGCATGTCCCTGGGTTTAATACTCTGAACTGAAAAATCTTCACGTTGTTTTGCTGGAGTTTTTTTGTCACAGCCATGAATAGTCATAGTTGGGGGTTTTAGGAACAAAGCAGACAAATATTCCTGGGAATTGGGTGTGCCAAGAGTTCCATGCCAGTCTGGGCTAAAAGTAAGACGCTATATACATAAATTATTGGTATTACATAAAATTTACATGAGTCCTTGGCCTAGATTCCCACCCAAGCAACAAAAGACCCAGTTGATGTTGAGTTTAAGCACAGCCATTGCACACTGGTTGGCACAGGGGGTCTTGTAGCTGATTAATTGAGTAGTAGCCAGCTGAGCGGCTGACTAAGCAGTACCCCATTAAGCTTCCCTCTGTTCTTACCTCCGGTTTTCTAAGATGCTGTCTGATCACATCGCTGTCTAGAGTTCTTTGAATTTGTCCTGATTCTGGGAACTCTTTAATTTGAAATCTGATTTCTGATTTATTTTGTTTTTCTTTACTCAGATAAATGTCACTAAACTAATTGGTCTAGGAACATCCAAAAGAAAAAAAGGGAAGCAAAAAGATGCACCCCTGCAGTGTTATTCCCTGGGATGCTCATGAGGGACGGGCAAGCCGAAGGAGTCACCACTAGGGGGCAGCAGAAGATGAAGGTGCCAGCGGCAGAGTCTGGTTTCTGTAGAATCCAAGGGATGAAGTCAACACAATGGTTTTGTGTTTTGCAGAGGCTCAGTAGATACTCAGAATTGTATGTTGAAAATAAGAATCAATATGTATTCAGTAGGAGACATACTTGAGAGAGGATGGATTAGTGACTTCTCCCATAGCTGTGACAAATACCTAACAGGAATAACTCCAGGGACAGTGGACTTACATTGACTCACAGCTTCTGTACATCACCAGGAAGGCGTGGCAGTTGGAGCAGCTTGCTCCATGGCAGTGGAAGCTGTGGCCAGACGTCTCAACAGGTCAGGAAGCAGAGATCTAGACTGGACTAGAGGTAAAACAGCCTTCAAGACCCGCCCCTGGATGTTTACATCAGCAAGTCCCATATTCCAGAGATTCCACAGCCTCTCAAAACTGTGTTATCAGCTGGAGACCAAAGGTTCAAACACATGAGTCCGTAGAGGACATTTCACATTGAACCATAACAGGGGTCATGCTAGGAAAGCAGATTAGAAACAGCCTCTGTGTGCTTGTGTGGTATAGTGGTTGATAAAAGAGAAGCAAGGACAGAGTTTATACCAAAAACAGAAAGAGGAAGAGATCCAATGTCACAAGAGAGTCTGCAGGACAGAGAACTGTCCAATGAAGCAGAAAGCTAAGCAGTGAAAATGGAGGATCCAGTCTACCCAACTACGAGGCAGAGAAGGAAGAACCAAAGATTCTTCCACAGAGTAAGCCAGGGATGCTCTGATTCAACAGACTGGCAGCTGGTCCTTGCTCAGGACACACCCATAGTCCCAACATGCTTTACGTCCAGTCAGGAGCTGTGCTGTGAGAACAGTGTCTACATGACAAGTTCACATTGGAGAAGTCCATTTTGATACACTGCGTTACTTGGCTGTACCTAGGTGTGGTGGTTTAAAAGGAAATGACCCCCAAAGGGAGTGGCACTATTAGGAGGTGTGGTTTTGTTGGAGGAAGTGTGTTACTGTGGAGGTGTGTTTTGAGGTCTCATGTATGCTCGAGCTATACCCAGCAAGTCAGACCACTTCCTGTTGCTTTTGAGTCAGGATGCAGGACTCTCAGCTCCTACTCCAGCGCCATGCTTGCTTGTATACTGCCATGCCTCACCATGATGATAAAGGACTAAACCTTTGAAAATGTAAATCAACCAATTAAATGTTTTTTGTTTATAAGAGTTGCTGTGGTCATGATGTCTCTTCACAGCAATAGAAACCTAACTAGGACACCAGGTGACATCCTGAAACTGCATAGAACCTGAGGCCAAAATACTCAGGGAGACTGAAAACAAAACAAAAAAAAAAAACCAAAACAAAACAAAACAAAAAAAACAGCCAGAAAAAAACAACATGCAGCTCTTGGGATGGAGTCTTGGAAGCGTAAGAGCGGGAGGCCAGACAACAGACACGCTGAGAAGCTTCAGTGTCAGGAGACTCAGGTAGTAAAGGGCTCAGCCATGGTCCCACTGTCTTCAGTAAAGACTGAGATGCACAGACACAGCCTTGAGCCAGAGGTCAACAGTAACCCAAACCATGGCTCCCTCTCTGCCATGATGATTTGTGCTTATAGGACTGAGCTATTATGTCAGGCCCATAGAAACAGCTCATAGCATCCTTTACTCAGCAGGGTGTTTAATACAGAGCATCAGAAAGTACAGAGAACACACACTCTTCCTGTAAAAGCATGTTAGCACTCTGCCTGCCTCTGCCCTAACAGTCTCAGAGGACACCCCTCAACTTAAACACTTACATCTCCAAGGGGTGCAAACTGGGGAATGTCAGGAGAAATAAGAATCTGTTCTGTCCACAGGATACAAGGCCAACAGTAGTCAAAGGAAACTCCAAAGAAGAGAGGCCCCTAAAGTGATTGCAACGTTGTTGAGCAATTGAGGCCCAATCGGCCACACTGGGCTCAGCACTAGTTTGAACTGGATAAAATGCTGGAGTCTCACCTCACCACCCTTTCTGCTTGGCAGATCTCAATGTTGGAACTCAGAAGTCAGCTCTTCAACAAAGTGTTTCTATGGAGTTTTGTCATTGGCTCCTTATAATACCCTTTTCACTGTATTTGTTTTTGAAAGCAGCTTACAGGTATTTACTCTGTGGATGTCTCAGAGTTGACTGAGTACCTCATCACAATCCACATGAAGTAAAAAGAAAGGAAGTTCAGCACAGCCCAGTAACCAGTGCTAGACCAAACTTCTAGAGTCTGACTCCTGACAGTTTATCTTAGGCATATTTATAGTACAATTTAGGGGAAAGTTTCCTGGCGTGACACAATCCCATTTGCACAATAAGGTATAATTACATTGAAATAATATTTTCAAAGTAAACGTCACTTCTTCCATGAAGATGGGATCTGTAGGTAAACCTTTTGTATTATCTTAAGGTCCTGGGGGAGGATCTGGTCTTGATTGTACAGATAGCAGAAAGGTCACCAGGCTATTAACCACCTCTAGTCCTAGTTGTAGGAGTCTGGGGGATCCCTTGGATATATCTGCACTATACAGATAGTGCAGCAGTCGCTTAGGCTATTAACCACCTCCATTCCCAACCTTCTGGGAGAAAAACAGGTTATACTTCTCTTTTTTTGAAGAGACAACCCTGTATGTTTAACATTTCTGTTTTCACTCATGCTTATCAGTGACCACAAGGACCTCTGTGCTCTCAGTATTCTTTTATGTTTATGTAATTTTGTTTAATGCACATGTATGTTTCTGTGTGTGTGTGTGTGTATGCACATGTGCATGCATGTACGCACATGCACCAAACTAACTAGAGAAATAAACACTATTAATTAACAAAATTAGAAGAGAAATAATAACAATATTCACCAAGTAAATCAAGAGGATCATCCAAATTTGGAAAATACTGTATTAGTTAGTGTCTGCTGCTGTGATGAAACACCATGACCAAGGTAACTTAAAGACAAGAGTTTATTTAGGCTTACAGTCCCAGAGGGTTATAGTAGAGTCCATAGTGGTAGGGAAGTATGGCAGCAGGTCACATGCATTATGACCAGATCAGGAATTTGAGAGCTCTCATCTTGAACTGCAGGTGCTAAGGAAAGAGAATGAACCAGAAGTAGGGTGAAGCCTTGAGCTCTCAACACCCACCCCAAGTGAAAAACCCTCTCCAGCAAGGCTGTGCCTCCTAAACTTCCCCAAAATAACACCACCAACTAGGAAGCAAGCATTCAGATATTTGAGCCTATGTAGCACATTTCTTATCCAAACCATCACATATTCAGAAATTTGGAAACCCAGAAGAAACGGACAAGTTTTTGAGACATGTATGACCTACCCACGTTAAGAAGATAAGAACAATTTAGATCTATAGTGAACAGTGATTAAAACAGTAGCATGCCTCTCAACAAACAGAAGCTCGGCTGGATTCAGTCACTGCCAAATTCTACCAAACCTTAAATAAGAACTATCAGCAATGCTCCCCAAGCTATTTCATAAAATACAAAAGGAAGGGACATCCCAAACGTTCCTATGAAGCCAGTATTGCCCTGAGACCAAAGTTGGATTAAGATAAAAACCGTACTGATTCCCCTGATGAACACACACACACACACACACACACACACACACACACACACACACATCCAATAGAGTACTTGGAAACTGATTTCAATAGTACACTGGAATTACCATGATCAAGCTATTTTCATTTCAGGGATGCAAGGATGCTTTAGCATGTGCAAACCAATCAGTGTAATAGATTTAAATACAAAGATAGGCTCACTGTCACCCTGCACAAAACTCAAATCCAAGTGGATCAAAGACCTCAACTTAAACCCAGCCACTTTGAACTTGATAGAAAAGAAAGTGGGAAATACACTTCTACAAATTGGCACAGGCCACCACTTCCTAAATATAACAGCAGTGGCACAGGCACTAAGACCAACAATCAATAAGTGGGATCTCCTGAAGCTGGGAAGCTTCTGAAAAGCCAAGGACACTGTTAATAAGACAAAACGCCAGCCTATAGAATGGGAAAAGATTTTCACCAACCCTACAAGTGATAGAGGACTGATCTCTAAGATATATAAAGAGCTCAAGAATTTAGAGCCCAATATCCTGAATAACCCTATCAAAAAATGGGGTACAGATTTAAAAAGGGAATTCTCAGCAGAGGAACTACAAATGGCTGAAAGGCACCTGAAAAAATGCTCTTCATCATTAGCCATCAGAGAAATGCAAATCAAAACAACTTTGAGATACCACCTAACACCTGTTAGATTGGCTAAGATAAAAGGCACAGATGACAGCCTAT